>CM061043.1:134994581-135243147 GCA_030762985.1 Adelphocoris suturalis | reverse complement strand
TATTCCCTCGGCTAGCCCTTTCACTTCATCAGCAAGGAGTGACACGCCGACCGCTCTCCTGAGGTAACGCGTACTGCTTTCCTTGCAGACGCATGGCTCTCTGCTACTAGCATGTCCCATCTTAATGTGGTCCAGCCCTCTGGAGAATTTAACATCCCGTCCCCGAAGCCTCTTATTGAAATAGTTTCTGAATAGGATCAGCATTTGGTATTGATATTATACTTTGAGTACCACGGTTGGTATTCAGGTTCGCAATATTTGGATGTCTGGAGCGTATATGTAGAGTGAGTTCTCTTCTTGTAAAGCCTCTAGAACAATGGGGACATTGGGTTGCATTGTCTCTTTGACTATTCACCAAGGTATCATCCATGTTACTGAGCTACATGATTACGTTGCTCCAACGATATCACAACAATTACAATAATTAAGTTAACATTTTTGGAATGAGTGAATGAGACAGAATTTCGCACTCAACTTCCAAGTAGGAATTTGAAGAAGTATGACTGGTAGTGTGAACCTGTCTGGTACGTTTTCCATCAGTTTTCGGTTTAAAAAAATAAAAAATAAATAAATAAATTTAAAAAAAAAAAAAAAACGCGATCTAACGCTTCGAAAATTGATTTTCTTGCGGAGCGGAAATTCACACAACACATCACCATCCGTTCAGGGATTAGAAAATTCATAAATTTACTTCATGGGATCTTGCAGTCTAGGGGAAATTTATCTATCCTATGTGCGTCACGGGATTCTGTATTCCGCCCCACACTCCTCACAATATCCTACGGGGAGAATGTTCCTAGATGTCTTCCTGACTTTTACGTTACGGGGTTCTGCAGTCCCTTAGAATTTAAGATTAGAAAAATACCTTAGTAGAATAAGATGGGTAACGAACGCCTTTCTCATTTGACCATGATGTCAATTCATTATCCACTGTCGTTCGCGGCTGATAACGTGTTGGATTTGATGTCTTTAAAAGCAAACAGAAAAAATCTTACTTATAAACATTTTATGATCAACTAAATACCTGAAAATTGAACTTCTTATTGTTGTATAAAGATCAAGATTTATCATGTTTATAAAAAAATTATTTTAACTGTCACCTAAAATCCTTATTATGTACCTACCTATTAAATATTTTTGCCTTATTAATTATAGTATTTCATCATGTTTGTGAAAAATTTCTTCTCCTTTGACTTAAAATTCGTATTTTAAAATTTATTGAAATGGGAAGAGAGCCAGTGGGTGAGGGGGGGGGGGGGGGATCTGGACCCTCCCCAAGGCAAAATCCTGGCTACGTGCCTGGCAGGGGTACTGCTAACAAAGAATGTACAAAGTATTTTCTGTTGTCGGTGTTGGTTGTTATCTAATGGTTGAATATTTGCAACAAAATTCGTAGAAGCCATGTAGATATCTGGACTCATGATCTCTGAGAATTCAGATTACACTTATCGGTTCAAATGCAATACATCGGTGATAGTCAAACCTTTTTTGCAAACTATTTTTTCAAAGGCTATGAAACAGAAGAAAAAATCAGATGGAAACCAAAACAAACACCTTGAACTAATCGTCCACCTACATATTTTTAAACATGGATTATGCAGTATGGTTGGGAGACGTCCTGGGACACTAAGAGACAATGAAATTATGGGCTTTTTTACTGATGAGTTGAGTGAACTAAATCCTCTCCTGTTCACCCTAGGATGTTGAAACATGATAGCGAGGACTCTCTGGGACATCAAGATACGAATATAAACTGAGGGACACACACACACTCACACATCATATACGGCTCACAACTCACACAAAAACGGCTCTAACTCCCCAATTTTTTGAAGTTTTTTCAAATCTGAGGATACCGTTGGAAACAACATTAAATTTCCTATCGTTCTGATGTAAATTCCATCTTTTTTGATTAGTTCTAGTTTGTGAATAAATGGCCAAAGTTCAAAATTTGAAAAAAATGTAAAAATTGTCGATTTTTCTCCTATAATTTCATATGTAAAATTAAAATTGTTTATACCGTTGGAAAGGTGAAATTTAGGCCAAGTTTTTCTCGTAACTTGCGCAGGAATTCAGGGGATTATTGTATGCCGTCCTGCGGTTTAAAAAATATAAGATTTTCAAATTTCGAAAATTTTTCACTTTGGTGTGAATTTTTGACTACTAAGACTACTAAGATTTTCACACGTTGGGTAACCTATCCAAAAGGAAATTTAACGCTCTTTCCAACGGTATCCTCAAATTTCTATTAACTCAATATGGAAGGTAGTTACAGCTAATTTTGTGTTGTAAGGTTGATAACCTGAAAAAATCTCAAATCGTGATTAACTCGAGAATAATGCCTCTAAAAAAAGTCTAGGAGGCACATTTTGTTGAAAATTAGTAGTGGAGTCGTCCACTAGGTGGTTATTAACCAAAAGTGTTAACACCCTGTATATTATATATATATATATATATATATATATATATATATATATATATATATTATATTATATATATATGAAAAAGCTTTAAACACTAGGTCTCATTTAGAGTGCCTCAAAACGGAATTCAATGAAGAAATATTTGTTCCGAAATTCTGGGTAGGGTACTCCGAATTTACAATTTTGACAACGTTGACAATTTTTGCATTTCGTACTCGTATGTTGGTACAATTCATGAAAATATAAACGAATAATCCCGATAAACTTCTAACTTTTGTTGCTTAGGGTAGTGTTTTCAACGCCATTCGTGCAAGACAATGAAAATGCTCGTCATTAGTTTGAGAAGGTTGAGCTGTATACCGCCCCGCGCTTTTATATTCACTGAATTCCCTTTGTGAAACTTTCAACAAAAGCATTGAATCATTTACCTCAGTTTTCCCGGTTAGTTTTCCCCATGCCTGGCGGGAAGCCATATTTCATTCTTAAGCTTCTAAATGAAGGATGAATTGTTGGGAAATTTCGGAGCTGGGAGGCCAAGGAGGTGGGCTACAAGATGAATGTGGTACAGCCGTAACAATTTATTGGCGTGATCAAAATGTTGATGTCTGGTAGACTTTCAATAATATTTTATATATAGCATTTGCCGATTTAATTAAACCGTTTACCAAATGAATCAAACCTTTTGCCAAATGAGTTAAACCTTTTTCCAAAATAATTCACCCTTTTCCCAAAATAATTAAACCTTTTCCCAGTACAATTAAACTTTTTTCCAAAATAATTAAACCTTTTCCCGAAACAATTAAACCTGATCAAGTTTCATCGTCAATAGGAGGCTAAAATGAGTACTTGACGGCTCGCACTGAATTTTCTAGCTTTTCCAAAAAAAATTAAACCTCTTGCGAGAAAGTATATGACTTATGTATTATAATATACGAATTTCGGAAAGGTTTAATCGATTTAGGAACTACAGGAAAAAACGTGAAAAAAGCGTGGTGTATTCCCAAAATCGGATCAAAGCAAAAATTAAAGTGGATGGACGGGTTATATCTATATATGTACATATAAGGTATATATATGTATACATTTTCTTAATTCGATTTTTAGAATCTACGTACCTTGAAATGTTAGCCAACAAATTCTTGGGGGGGGGGGGGGGGGTTTAAAATTTGGTGCATTATTCATTGACCCATAGATTGCACACCTCGTTTCAAGTTTTATATATACGAGGGGCATTCCAAGAGTAAGTTTACCCTATTTTTAAAATCGCCCCTGGGAAAGCGGTAAGGCTGAAACTCGGAGGGATGTTTCGTGTGGATGTGATAGCAGCACTGTAAAACGTCTGCCAAGTTGGGTGTGGCACATAGCTTCCTCGTTTACCTATCATGAATGTATAGATCATTGAAAAGTTTTGAATGATCTTGAAAAATTCCATAATTGGTCAATTAAGAAACGAAAATATGATACTCAATGAACGAGTAATTTACGTTTGTGCAAGCGTAGAATGAACTGATGAGTTGAAAACAATGAAATAGGTACGGGACCATCTACAATCTAAACCGCGCATTCGTTGACGATTTCATCAAAATCGGATGAAAACTTAGGTCATTACAAGTATTTCACATTGGCGCATGCGCAGTAGCTATAAATGATACATAATGATTGAAATTGATGTGAGGTAATCAAGTCATCTTCTTCCAACTACCATCCAAATTTAAGCGAAAACGAACGACTAGAGTGTGAAAATAGAGAGCATAATGGAATTTACGTTTGCGCATGCGCAGAGTGGAGTATTGATTTGGCAACAATGAAACTGACAGGAGACCGTCTACCCCTAGCCCGCACATTCCCTGAAAATCACATCCAGATCGGATGAAAACTGTCGGAAATAAGCTTGTTACAAGCTTATTTGCGGGCACCGGCGATCATGTTGAAATCGATATAAGATGATCAAATTGTCATCCCCCGACTAGGGCGTGAGAAAAAAATGCTTGGTAGAATTTACGTTTGCGCATGCGCAGAGTGAGGTATTGAGTCAAGAACGATGAAACTGATAGGGAACCGTCTACCCCCTAGCCCGCACATTCCCTGACAATTTCATCAAAATCGGATGAAAACCGTGGAAAATAAGCTTGTTACGAGTATGTGCGGACACACTACAGACACACCCACAGACACATACACAGACAAACACGGAACCAAAGTTGTTCAGAATAGTCTAAAACGTTAAATGCGAGTGGAAATTTTGATTTTGGAGACCATAAATGTTTTTTCTCCCGAAAGTGAAAACAATGCTTCCGCTACCCTTAGGTAGACTCGGAAGCAAAATTGCTAACTCTTTGGATAGCAACAAGGGCATTAACCTCATTGAAAACATGGAGATCCCCTTCCGCCCTACCGCCGATTGCGAAGTGCGCAGTGTAGTTCGATTTTTGATCGGGAAAAATAAAACTCGCGGAAAATTCATCATTTTGAGGTTTTGAAAAAACTTTGACGAGCGATCCAGAACACACACCGAGGGTTGTTGTCGCGCACAGTAACGGCCGCCCCCGCTGAGCTCGGATCTCTCAAGAATTACTGGGGTCGTTTCGTTGGGACGTTTTTGGTCATCTTCCCTGTTCACCTGATCTTGTTTCAATTGATTTTCATCTCTTTCTTCATCTTAAAGAGCATCTAGGGAGCAAAAAATTTGCTACAGTGGCGGACCTCAAACAAGAAGTGGAAAGCTGGTTTTCTAGTTTGGCGGCAGACTGGCACAACACCGGATTACAAAACTGTTACCACGGTACCAAAAATGTGTAGCACCTGATGGCGATTATGTGGAAAAATAGTATGTGAGTAAAAAAATGAACAGTTTTTCTAAAATTTTTCGAAGCATTTTTGAATTTTCTAAAAATAGGGTTTTTGGGGTACTCTAGACTTTAAAGGTCGTTTCTAGACCTCCCAAGGGTTCTCAATTCTAAATTTTAGCTTCATAGGTTGTACCTATAGCAAAGAAATTAGCTCCGGATATTACTCAGCTGATCTTGGGGGCTCCATACTTGACGATTCGTTACAAGCTAACAGGAATTTCAAATTTGATTATGAAAAAGGGTGAATGGAGGGGGTAACAGTAAAATATCATGATGTTTCAACTAATATTGTCAGATGTTTGTGATTCTTTTTTGTTCAACTAAGAATTTTATCTAGTTTTGGAAGGTGTATTAAAAGTTTCAAATTTCATCATGGACGAGGAAGATTGAAGGAGGTAATAGTAATAAATCATGATGTTTTAACTATTCGTCAGATTTTCGAGATCATTTTTTAAATTCGATTATAAACTCGGTCTAGGTTATAAAAATATGTCGGGAGCTTCAAATTTCATGCTGGAAGTTTTATTATTTGAATTTGCTGTCAGTGGAGGGAGTTAATTGGGGGGGGGGGGGGGGGGGGGGTTCGAGAAGTCATGATATATTTGTTTTTTTCTCTTATTTTAACTCTCACCAAATATATATAAAATCCATTCATAGGGACGTCCGTATAATGCATGCATTAGGTACTTACCAATATGATTTGATGTAGTTTTGCGTAGTGGCGATATTGTACTTTTCATACCGTACTTGTAATAGTTAGGGCATAAGTTAGTTAGGTATTTTAAAGTGAAAGATCCTTCCATTATTCAAAAGCAATTATCTCAGAACCATTCTTCCAAAGTAACAGAAGAATCGCTCTGCATTTAAATATTGAGACAATATCTTGTACATAAGACACAGTTTTCTAACACCATGGGTTCACCTGGATGGGGCAAGGAGTATGATCAGAGGAGCTGAACAATTGAATAAGTAAATGAATAACTACATCATGGCACTTTCTATGTTATTATATTATTTTCATTTTACATACAATTTCATAAAATTCTGTCAATACAATACAATACAATAGTACAATACAATGTCAATACAAAAAACAATTTCATACAATTCTCTAAATTTCTTGTTTTAAGGAAATCTGTGGAAAAAACAAAACAAAGTTTAGATTAACGTCACGAGGGTTCCATTTCAAATGTCATCTTCGAAGGTTGAATTGCAAAAAAATTAGCTCAATAGGTTGAATAGCTTCGGATATCACAAGGCAACGGTAACACAAGCTCTCTTGTATCTATGTCATTGTTACGGGTTTTCGTTACGTTTTTATATGACAACCCGCAAGAAGGTCTCTTTTTTTATTGGCTTCGAAATAAATTCACACAGCCGAAAACATAACAATAGATCCTACAAAAATAAAAGTAGGTACTTCAATAAATCATGAATAATATACGTAGGAAATATTTTAAATTGAAATGTTCACTTGGCTCAAAAAGTAGTAAATTTCTAAGTAAATAACCGTATCACCTTCGGCTAGTTGCGAGTTGAGGTTGTAGGGGCGTGCCTCCCTGTTTTCACATGATTCCAAGAGTAGTAGACGAGCGGCATGATGGTTTGGACATTCCAGGATGATGTGTTCGGGGGATTCTTCAGTGAGAGAACAATTTCTGCAGAGTGATGAGTTGGCTGGGTTTATTTTATGTAAATATAATTTGGTCTTGCAATGACCCGTGCGTAACCTGGTTATGGTTTTGAAGAAGGCTTTGGGGTTTGTGCCCGTTTTTCCATCAAACTCCACCAGCGTCGCCAAGGTCTCCTTAAAAACGTATTCCACGTTTGAAATCCATCCGTCTGCCACACTTTCCAGAACTTTTGTCCGAAACTACTTAACCAATGCTTATGAAACTTGGGTGAAAAATCACCTTTGGGATCTAGTTGGTACTAAAACGTCAGCATCGCATTCGATCAACCCTAAAGGGTAGAATTGAAGGACTAGAGTGCACATTAAAAATCGAGTTCTAGAAAACTTTCGAAATAAGAGATGTTTTCGGCTGTTATTTATAGGATACCATTTCAAAGAATCAAATGAAGCAGAACCGAAGCAAATCAGAACTGATGGAACACAGTAAAAGACCCCTAATAAACTACGACGATTGTACCAGCTGATATAATTCCATGGAATTAAATCACCTACCAACAAGTGAAGCTTAGGTAGGTGATTTATTTTATATCAATAATTTTCAGTTGGTGGGTGCCAAAGTCAATGCCGATACTTGGATTCTGGTGTACTTTTGAATTACATAATTATCAGCTCTTGTTATATTATACAGAACTGCTAGTGAATAGAAAGTGTAGGTGACTTATTTAACTTAATCAATTTCACGTCGGTGTTAAAGTCTATGCAGTTATATGTAGATAATGTATAATATATTTCGTTTAATAATTTATAGACAAGTTTTCTGCGGTAAAAGGCCTATCTAATACAGAAATAGTAAGGCGTTGTGTAATAATTTGCAGCGTTTTCATTTCTGTTACCGACCGAGTGAGTGTTCCACGGCGACCTCGTTCTTCGAGCTTCAATCTCGCCCGCCAAGTTCTTGCGTCCTTTCTCTCGTCTGGTGCTCAACTTACCTCGTCCAGCTTCATACAAATCCGCCTTCGCACAGCGGCAAATAGGCCACCACGTCAGAGATCACTACAGCTGGGCACTCCTCGAGAAGCATTAAGGGACGCTTTTGGATTATTATTGTCAATAATGAACAGAAGAAAAACAAGTGTTTAAATCCCCTCCTCAAATGTATTTTCTTAGGTTCGAAAAATCGGATTAAAAAATAAAGAAAAAAAAAAAAAAAAATTCTGTCAAGTTGGGTGTGGCACTTGGCTTCCTCGTTTACCTATCATGAATTTATAGATCGTTGAAAAGTTTTAATGATCTTGAAAAAATCCATAGCGGAAAAGAGTAAATCAAGAAGTAGCATAAAATACCATAATAAATTGTACAATTAAGAAACGAAAAAATTATACTCCATGTAATTTACGTTTGCGCATGCGCAGAATGAACTGATGAGTTGAGAACAATGAAATCGGACCAATAGATGATAAGAAATTCACGTTATAAAAAATTAACGATTGCGCATGCGCAAAGCCTACTACGAGTACTTATGTGACGGCAATGAAAGTTATAGGGGACCTTCTAGAAGCTTTCCCACACAATCCTTGAGAATTTCATCAAAATCGTTCAATTAGACTCGGAGTTTTGCCTGTGTCAATCGATATTAGTTTCGCGCATGTGCAATGGTTATTACTCTATCAATTGCAATATAATTCATAGGGCATCTTTCTAAAATATTATATCCATCTACCTACCGAATTTGAACGAAATCGGACCAACGGATGATGAAAAATCGATGTTATGAGAAATAAGTTTGCGCATGCGCACAGGCTACTGTTGGTTTTACGGAATTGAATATTATAGGGGCCCGTCTAGGAGGTAACCCGCACAATTCCTGAAAATTTTATCGGAATAGGACTGAAACTTGGTATCGTTTTGGGCGTGACAAAGATTTACCACAGACAGACGGACAGAACCAGAATTGATCTTCAAGCTCTGAAACACAAAAAGCAAGTGGAAATTTAGATTTTGGAGAGCGAGAATTTTTTGGACTTCAATCACGAACACAAACCTTCCCTTCCTCCGGTAGCGAGGAAGAGAAAAATCCATCCGTCTGCCGCTCTCCATACTAACTACCGGACCAAAGTTTATGAAACTCGGCTCAAAAATCTTACAACAGCCGCTAAGCATTTCAGCTCCCATGTCATCGTCTAAATGTTGCAAGCTAATCGCCTAAGCCCTTGGGAGGGGTATGGACTCATTCCGTCATCTCTATGACACAATGATGAGTACCTACCTCTAGTGCATATATATAATCCTCCTAATTAAAGAGAGAAGTTAGTATTCTGTCGATTTACGTCCAAATGGCTTGACCGATTTTGATGCTAGTTCTTGCAAAATGATCGCAAAGTTCCGGATCAAATGTAGGCTGCAGTAAACTCCTCCAAACCTCCTCCATCGTCGTCAGCTCGGACTTCCCTAATGATGCTGCTACAAGTTCGTAATTAAGGAAAACGCTGATATGCGGAAATAATTTAACGTCAAATGAGGTTGGGATTGGATCTGGCGGATAGAACTTACTATTACAAATCCAAAGATACCAAAACGATTTTTGTAGGTTCAGCCGTTCAGTTGTAGTCGACGAAATCATATCTTCAAAAATGTATATTCTGAACGCCTTAAAAAAAAAGAGCCACACAAATAAAGAGGAATCTACCATAATTATTGTGCGTTATTATTGTGTGTTTGGCTATTTGATGACAGTCAATTAACACGCTTGACAGTCAAAAGTTCGCTTGATTGAAGCCTTTTTACGGGTAGGAAAGGCCTCAATTAATGTTTTTTGTTACTGTTTTATAAAACGATGGGAATTAAAAAATCGGTGGTTATTTTCGGGGCGCAGAACGTTAAAGACGAAGAACGAAATGAACATCTCATTAACAGGCTCGCCTTGCCATGGAGCTAGAATTTCAGCTAAATTAATAATTCGCTTATTCTTTCCACCATTTATTTTGATTTATTACTTCTTATTGTGTAACAAATAAATACTTTTTCAAATAATTTTTGTTCACTTTCATTTAGCAAATTCATCCTTTTACATCAATGGCATCCTTGTTTTTTAATGGGTAGAGCCAATGCTAATTTTAATAATGAATGTATAAAAATACAGAATTATTCCATTAGCCAAAGCTATTTAAATATTTCTCATACATATAGTATGAGAAAAATATACTCATCAATTGAGTATACCTACCTAAACTCTCAAGCTCTCTATCCGAATAATACGCTGCGATTTGAAATGGAGCCTCTTTGGGACTGCTGACAAGGTACCTACATAGCCATCATGGTCAGCACATTAGGCTCTGAGCCTCATTTCTTCTTCACCTACCTCGAGGATTCTTCATCATGAATAACTTGGTGGTTTAGCTCAGCTGCTTTTATTTTCGAATCGCTTAGGCAGCTTAAGATTTTACCGTTTTACCATAAAGTGTGATATTTCCAACGACTGGTGAACGATTTTTGTTAGATGATAAATTGTAAAGATACAGGTCCGTAGCGACGATTCGGTTTCAAGTTAGAATCATCAGAAAATTTTGTACCCCTTAAAATTGTCCCTCCTTAAGAGTAACGCTTTTCACGGTTGTGTGCAATATTAAAGACATGAAAATATCAAAATACTTTGTTATAGGCAATTTTCTTTGTTTCAATCCAACGACATCAAATAGATAGTTGGATTTGCTAGGCGATCCTTAAAGAATGGTGAATATAACCTCGAGCTCGCTCCGCTGGTTGGAGGAGGAGGCACTTCTAGCTGTAGGCGCCTCTCCACCTAACAGTTTATTACCTGATGCTGCCTACTGGGGCGTTACAGTATAAAATACCTTTGGCTTATCTAACGGGTTTAATGTCGCTAATGCGATAACACAAACCGGCGGTCCCGCTTTTAGTAGAACAAACGAGTTTTCATTCAGCCACGATTTTTTAATTTCATATACAGCATCTTGCTTCACGGAAAAGAGAAACTGTCGTTACTTGTCTGATTTAACTAGTAGGATTCCATTTTAGGGAATTTTCAGAAAAAAATGAGCTATTTAGATGGCTTCAAAATTTAAAAAGTGAGAGGGAGGGGCCCCTACAAATCCGTTTCATACATCAAAGAAAACAATCCTAGATTTTAACGTCGCATGTATATGTATATATATATATATATATATATATATATATATATATACTATTTATTTGTTTATTCATTCATTTTTAGGTTGTATTTTCCCTTAAAACTCGGCGTGAAAAATTCGTTCCAACGCGAAAAAGGAAAAAGGGAAGGAATACTTGAATATAAAATAAAATACAAAAAACATAAAAGATTTGCCTTCTTCCTCATCGTCCTGTTCTCTTCGTCATCGTCCTGTCCTCGAATTTCCAGGAGAGGACAAATTGATGATGGACAGGTCGATGATGATTTGATTGTGTTTGACCATCCCACGATCCAGCACACGTCAGCTCCCGCTGACGACCGAGTGTTGACTGAATGAAACCGAATGCCGGGTTTTCTGGTAACCGAAAAGCGAGCAAATAATATGGGGAGAAAATAATCCCACTAAAATACATCTGTGACCGCGAAAAGTCGAAAAACTATATTGGACAGGTCGATGAAGGTGATGCCCGCTTACAAAAATTTCCGCCCAGATACAATTTTCTAGCGGTTCTAAATTTATTTCAACGATCAGAAACGCATCTCAGGAATTGTGCTAATGTAGAAAAAATGGAATCAAATCCAAATTCAAAAATGGAAAGACCTGGACTAAAGCTTGAAGTTGGAAAAGTCACTTTGTTACAGGATAAGTCGATGACGATTTGGCTATATTTTGTTAATTTTCTATACCTAATATAGGAATAACAATAACTCAAAAGGAAAAAATGTGTAGATCAAAACGTATACCTACTACCAACTCAAAAACTACCTATACTAAGACCTTCCCCAGCTCTCAAATCTTTATTGGGACGCGACAACTGGTCGGTACATCGCTTCTGCCCCTTTCTGTGAGAATATCCTATTTATTTAATTATGAAGTGATGTTCATGAACATTCAACACACACTCCGCTAAAATACGTCTTGGTTGTGGTACCTATTATCTCAGCTTTATACATGGATTGCCTTCAAGTCTCCATTACCGATTCGCTTATTATACCGAGTGGGTCTTCTCCATAGTCACGTAGTTCCGTCAACATCTCGTTAGTTAGATGCTTACATTGCTTACCTACTCATTTACGTCAGCATTGTAGGCGCAGTCAAGCCCTTACCGACCTCCCACACAAACGACACCGACTGGCGCGGGTTTCTGTTGCAAAGCCTCCGCCGTCACGGAAACCCATTGATGTTTAGAACAAAGAGGTTCTCGCAGCGCAACTCTCCTGCAGGCAGGTAACCTACACCACGAGATGTCAAGGACGCAGTTTCCAACGCTCAATGCATTGTTTCACCCGAAGGTACCACGATTCGAGGAGTACCAACCTGTCAACTACCTTTTCCTCAGTAATTAACCCTCACTAATTCAAAGTGTTTGCTACTGCTAATTGGTAGGTATAACGTCTACTCTATAAGGATACAATAGGGGTATTCATGGTCTCCATAACTAAGTTAAACGTGTTGAATCGACAATGTCGTAATCTGCAGGAATCATGAGGATCCTATGTTAACTCCATCATGCTTCGTAAAATAGCATCAGAAGATTATCGTAATAGCAGGGGCCTATTTCATAGAGCAACAAGTGGTAAATACAAGCCGATTTTATGTACAAGTATAGACTTGTAATGCACGTGAAAATTAACAAGTGTACAGGCAAATTAGGACAAGTTACAAGTGTTTCCCCATTATTTTGAACAATTCACTGTTTTGCAGTTGTAAAAAATGGTCGATTTTTAACCTACGGCCGTTCACCTGTAAACTTGTTATTTTCCAATATTGTGAGTTGAAAATTTTTCGGTGTTTAATATGTGGGAATCATCTTCTGCTGAAGAATACAGACAAGAAAAAAGCATTCAGCGTAGAAGACGCCAACGATTTTTTCGACCACGAATAAACTCTCATTTCGTGGGTATTTTTGAGTTAACGAGAGATTTAGGATGTCTTCTGAGACCCTTGAAAGATTCAAATGGTGCGTGACCCTGTGCAATTTTTCCTGATCGGGTATTGAGGATCTCCCCATCATTGAAGAACAAAGTGAAGTGAGAAGATCATCTCGAAGTTACAGATGACATTCCTAACCCAGCAGCATTAAGACTTGATGAACTGATTAATCATTTCCGATCAATGAAGGAGAAAAATCCGATTATGCCAGCCATCAGAATACGTTGAAATCAAATACACACTTTCCCCACTTTTCAGTTTATAATTTGTCTGTCTTCCAATCATCACACCTTGTCAAGTGCGATAAATATCCTATCGCGTACTTAATACCGTTTTTATATTATGATTCACTGACAAAACCTCAATTTCGGCATCCCGCTTGACGTTGTTCATTTCGTTTGTCCCCACACCAATTTTCTTTTCTGCTACACGTAAACTTAGCTTCTACAAGTGTAACTTTTTTACATTTGTATTCTTTGTTTCGGTGACACACTAGTTCTAGTTTACCGTACATTACAAGCACCTGTACTGGTTAACTTGTAACTCGTTGTTTTAAGAAATAGGCCCCAGGTGTGTAAAAGAAGTAGGTGAATACTTGCGAGGCACGTACAAAGAGTACAACAACAATGGAAGGCATCTTAGTTGCAAGTTATATTTTCAAATAGAGGGATTCAGTTTCATTTTGAAATAATCCAAATATATCTGCATGCGAGTTGACCAAGTAATTGCCCAAAACATGCATAAAAAGAGCCATAAAACTAAGTGCATTGATGAGATAGTTGGGAAACTATTGTAGAAATTAGTGCTGCAGAAGAATCAGAGAAGAATGAAGAGATTTGGGATTCGAATGTTTCAAGGGTTTAAATGCCGTAGTGATACATAGGTATGGCATTGCTTTCATCCACGGTTCAGTGAAGAAACGTCTTCTTTCTAACAAATTTGAAAACAAAACAAACTCGATACACGGAAAAAAAAAAAACTTATCCGACCTAGCTGTTAGCGAATTTTTGTAGAAAATGAAGCTATCGCTCCAAAATTTTTAAAATAAAATTTTCCGAAAATTTTCTTCATTGAAATCAGTTTTGTGACATTCTGAAACGATTCCTAGATTTTAACACTTTTTCATTTGTATATATATATATATATATATATATATATATATATATATATATATATATATATATATAATATGTATGTGTCCTTCTAAATGTTTACCCTCCTTAGGATTGAGATACAAATTACGTTCTTGTGCCTAAAAATCAAGCTTTCCAAACGAAAGGATGAGTTTGTTGGCCAGCCTTTTTGAGCACATTAAATTGGCCAAATATCAAAAAATGAGCTGGAAAATCACTAAAAATGGCTAAAAACGGCGAGAAATCGTTAAATTTATAACTTTTAGCTAAAACCTGCAATAAAAATCGATAACAATTGCAAAAAAGCTAAAAATCCAAAATCTTTTTTTGAACAGTAGATTACTATTTAGAATACGTTTTTTATCAAAAAAATAATAAACAACATTTCTTTGCACTCAAAAAGCTAACATTTTAAAACAATTTAATATAATGTTAAATTGAGAAAGGAAAACAATGTTTTGAAAGGAGAACGCTTATTTGTAACTCGTTACCCCTAGCACGGGCATTGCCCATTAGGGGAACTAATTTTCTATATTTACATTATACTCCGTATTTACTAAGAGATTTTTGTGAAAATAAAGTTCATTTCATTCCATTAATACGATAACTTAGGAAAATTCGCTCATATGATCATGTTGCATGACTGGAACTTTTTTTGTAGGCAAAGCGTGAAAATCAACTGTTGGCTTTCCGCCATTTTGCATTGATAAGACATTGAACATGGTCTCGATTCGACATTAAGCAGACCGCAGACTCTGCTTTCCTTAACATATCGTATAGTCGTACCTACATTTTGGATTTTTACGACGGTTGTTTTCGAAGTTTAACACGTTACAACGTCGTAAGCTCTCCGACCATGAATACTTGTATTATTATGTTCTCTATAAATCGCCGCATCAATGTGCATTAATCAATAAAGAAAATGGAAGTTAACCCGCTGTCGACAACTTCGGGTCCAGGCAGACCCTAGGTATACTATTTTCCCGCTCCCTCATTTCCCCCCATTCTTGCTCCTTGAATACCCACTTATTCAGATAGATTTGCTCCAGAGGTCGACTAGGTTGTATCGGCGCTATAGGTCAGTCAGTCCTTGGATTTTGTTTATTATATATTTTCTAGGGTATCTATTTTCTAGGGTGAACAGGCGAGAATCTAGCACACTCAGCTGATCAGGATGGAGCCCGTAAATTCATTTGCATGTTGATACTCAGAGAGAGAAGCTTCCTATCAAATTTTTACTTGCTAGGGTGAACTGAAGAGAATCTCACTGATCACTTAGGTAGCTGATCAGGATGGAGCCCGTCATTTCATTTGTATATTGATGCCCAGAGAGAGAGGGGCAACGGTTTATTCTTACTTTGTTTTTTTTTTTCAACGATTAATTCATACGAACTAAATCTCTCACGACAAAGTTGTTTAAACCCATTTCAATGAAGAAAACGCAAGTTGATGAACATTGTTATGTATTTCGTCGAAAAATGAAGGATTACAATGTTAAATCGATTTCGAAGGTTAGGTCATCATCAGAAAGATTTTATAACTTGTAATTGTTACTTGTCATGTTTAATACAGATGATGAGCTAACCCCCGAATTCAAGCTAACTTTGTAATTTTTTGTGGAAATGGACAAAGTTATAAATTAAGGCCAATCGTCCCGGGATTAGTTCCGAAAACTGTCAACACGTTGTGCTTTAAAAAAAACTCATACGAATTTTGATGTGATATACGGGAACAGTGGCGGCCGGTGGTCTGCATAAGGAGTGGGGCACAAAAATATTTACCTATTTGACAGTCAAGAAGAGCATTGAGGTTTTTCTTCCATTTGTTTTGTTTTCAGTGTGAATTAACTTTGACCTAAACACATGATGCATAAACCCCACTTGGGTCATGTCACGCCTTGGGCAACTGTTATGAAAGAATATGGCTACTAAATAATAATCAATCATTATCATTAAATATTATTGATAAATTAAATATAAATTAATTAGATAAATAAATTAAATTAAAAATACTATCTTATAGGTACCTACTTACTAAGTATCTAAAAATTTTAGAATGGACTATATTATTATTAAAAGTACTAAAAATTATCAAGGCTTCGATTGTATTGCACTAGTGAACTACTTAGGAGAAATAATTCTGAAGGAATATTAAGGAACTCAAATTAAATTATGATGAAATGATAGAATGTGACGTCAGACGTCAATTAAAAATCGGATATTTCAAAAGGTTATAGAAATGTTGTCTAACCCCACAACCACCACTCACTTATGTACAACCTTTTTCTTTGATGCAACAAATCCAGAATGATCAATATTCTACAAAGTTCCTCACTTATTAACTCATTCACTGAAGTATGCTCTTCATACTTATTTTCTAAGACCTGGAACTTCACTGTAATGGCGGTAGCGTCAATAGGTTGAACATCAAACAAGGGTAACAAAGTATTGTAGAGCCGGGTGAATACTGTCTACACACTCGCCGTTTTGTTGACGTGTACATGATGAAGAAATATCAACTAAATAAAAATGTTAAAATCAGTACCTGACTAAACTTCTTACGTAAATCTGTCGATGAACGTCGTCCTTCGGTGCGAATTTTATTCAAAGTGATCGTTGCTTCTTCTTCATTCCCCACAAGGGATGCCAAAATTAACTACCGACGGAAAACGGTTATGAAGCTCTACACATAAAACAACGCACTCCAACTCGACGGGCAATACACAGGACTTTATTACAAAAGACGTACTCAACAACTTAGGACTGAATAAAAATAGGTACTTATAACACAACGCTATAATACGGACTTTATTTTAGAGTAAATTTTTGGGAACAACCACATACCCAAAAGAACTTAAAGAAACATCATAAATTACCTGCAGAGACAACAAAACACTACTACCAATGTACCAACTATTGAACATTCTCAACAGGGAACTCTTATCATGGAGTGACCAGAAGAAATCAGTTTGGCTAATGGAATAAACCGAAACTCCTCTAGTGGAAGCCACTCATGACGTAAATTTCATTCTACGGTCTTTAGAAAAGTGGAAACACTGTCTGGGGCAAAGCTCCGAATATCATCAGAAATACTCTTTATGACCTCTCTTTCCCGTTCCTTGCCCTTTATTTCCCTGTACTTTCCCCTTCACAGTCTAACCTGAATCGACGAAATTTCTCTCTCGATATCGCAATTTCTCTCTCGATTATCGCAATCTACGTACTTTTTCGCTGGTAGATGGATCTTAAACCTCCTTGGGTGGAGCGTAAACCTATTCCTTCTAGAATTGACCTTGGAGCCACAGCATTGAGCTACACGCTGCGCTTTTCATTCTAATTTGAAACGATGAGTTGTTTTCAAAGTCTTCATTCCAGTTTGTTACTTTTTTCCCAAGAGTACTGGGGCAATTTCCCGATCCCCCCCCCCCCCCCCCCCGCTCACAGGCCGCCCCTGTACGGAAATGAATTTGGTGCTTCTGTCCGAAGGGCGGTACTTTAAATTTTGAGTTTGTTAAAATTGTTGCGTGAGACACAGCCGCCCACATGGGGTCCAACACGACCAAACCACATCACATCAACCAAATTATTGGCTCTGGTGCCCTGAGACATCAATGCGACATCAATCATGCAATGAATTGAAGCAAAATTGTGGCTCGTATCACTGGAAGTACACTGACTTATCTCAGAAAACCAGTAACGCAACGATAAAAACAACTGATTCACATTCCCAGTTTTATCCATGGTGCAAACAGGAAAACTATGCAACTCTTACAATTGAGGGGAAAAAAGAAAAAAGGGTGAGGATGAGTAAAAAAAAAGTTATATTTTATGACGGCACGGGGAAAAGTCAGGCGATGTTGTCGGGTGTGTGTATGTGTGTCCATGCCAACTGCATGATAGTTGCTAAGTTATTCTAGAGTGTTATCCTAGAGCAGTGTTCGCCAAACCGTAGATCGCGAGCTACTGGTAGCTCTCAGGGAAATTTTTGGTAGCTCGCGGGGAAATTTCAGAAGAGAGTGCTTGGGTTGGCTAATCTGATTTGCGCTACGCATCTTAGACCGACGACACATGAAAACAAAACGAACAGTCTATTGTCGGGTGTTCGATCGCGAGCGAGTGAAGTTATTTTATGTCCCTTGTATTTTATACGTACTTCGGACTGAGGTTATTGTTCTGAAAATGGCGAGTTCCAGCAAAAAACTTATTATTTTCATGTTGAATGGGAAACTGATTACTTTTTTATCCAGGTAAAGGACAAATGTGTGTGCTTACTTTGTAACTCAACTGTATCTGTTGGAAAGAAAGCAAACGTCGAACGTCATTACAAAACCGTTCACTCCAGTATTGAAAAGGATTTCCCTCAGAATTCTTCATTAAGGAAGGAGAAGGTGATACAACTAAAATTTCAATTAAATGCTCAACAATCTACTTTTTTCAAGACATTTGACAGGAATAAAGCAGCAACTGAGGCATCTTTTCATGTTTCTAAAATTATTGCTAAAAATAATAAACCATACGAAGATTCTGAATTAATAAAATCCGCATTTTTAGAAGCTGCCGATACGTTATTTAACAATTTTAAAAACAAAGGTGAGATAATGTCTGCTATTCAATCTGTGCAACTGTCAGCAATTATAGAAATGTCATTTAATTAGATTTAACTGGAAATATTTATTCATTTGTAATAAACGACTGTGTGATTTAAGCAAAAACATGTATTACTTTCTTACTTTGTTTGGTAGCTCACAGTAATGTTTATTAGCTGTAAGGTAGCTCAGTCGCTTACAAACTACATTTTAGTACGCTGTGTGGATAAGTGCGATTCTGGTTGACTAATATATATATTAGAGAAATGAGAAAATTAATCACGACAATCACTAAGACTGTCACAAGTTTGTAGCGATTTATTTTGAACCGTTAATTTAAGAGTAGCTCTCGATTGTACAAGAAACGCGAGGGAATTCTTATGGTCGTAGTATCGGCATTTCAAATAATGTAGAGAGGTATTTACTCGAACAACCAAAGGTAACTGAAAATATGTGATTTAGTCGACTGGGTCCGAGAGATTCGGTCTGAAAATAACTCGTTAGTCGAGCCACTTACCTCATTGGTTCAATGTAGACGAGCGGTCATAATCTGGAACGGTGAAGTGACGCACTAATAGTTTGTTATCTTCGAATTTCCTCATCTTGAAGTCAGCTTCAGCCCTATCGACTTCCTGGCTCATCTCCACAATAAAAATGTGGGCAACAAAAGGGAGAAAGCTGTAGAGTAGGCCAACATCCTAGCATTGTTTGTAGGTACACAATCCGGTTTACACGACCCGTCATTAGTTTGTTTCCTTTTAAGATTTAAAAGTTTTTTCTCAAAGACCAAATGCACAGACGTCTGGAAATGTCAACGCTGTATGATTGTGAAATCCACACCCACGTAATGAACACGAGATAGATATTTCATGAGGGGTTCAAGTGTTTCAACTAAGTAGTAAAAGGCGACCGTATACAACCGCTACAACCAGGGAATCTGGGAGGTACATGGAATACCCCACAGGCCAGCAGTGGGGTCTGGGAGTGCTCTCCGGAGAAATTTCAGAATTTTTGTGGCACTAAACGCTATTTTAAATAAATTTTTAGGCTCCAAACTGTGTACAGGAAACTCAAAATAATGTATGCATTTAAGTATACCTCGTTCCAAAGTGTGTATTCATTCAAGCGTTGAAGCTTCAAGCGATGCTGAAAATCAGTCGGTTATTCGAGATGTCATTGGTGGGAACAAAATTAAAGTTTGCGGCTTCCCAACTCGTTTGTGTTTATGCGAATGGGAACGTATAAACAACCGCCAAGGCCACAGAGGGAACTAGGTGAGTAGGTGAGTTCCTATGGATTCAACTACTGCTCAATCGTTGATCGTGTAGTCAAGCGTTGCTGTTGTACGTAGATATCTTGTAGTAACTCAACATTTTCGCATGGAAAGTTTCCCCGAAGTTCGCTTTATCGAATCAGTGGATAATTATAGTGGAAGGCAACAGAGCCTGACCTCCACGATGTAATGGCTTTCTGAACGCAGTTGGTTAGGTGGCTGTCTTTATGTTTGTGTAGTCAAATCCCATTTCACGGAGATATTCAACCATTGTAGATGACATTTAGGGGCTGCACTGGTTGCTTAGAGCATAATTTGTATACCCTAATTATATATACTCTGAGCTGATTGTTCCCTAGGCTACCCGATGTATCGATGCCAAAGCGATAGAACCAGCACAATCATGAAATACGAGTACAAATATCTCACGAATCGAATAGGTACCTCTTCAAGTGTTTCAGTGAAGCTTCGAGCTGATCCAAGTTTCAAGTTCTTGTAGTGAATTGTGGTAATATCGCCTATGATACCCTCGACGCATTGTCGGACAATCAGTCTCACGAATTATATCATCTGAAATTCTGATTCTTGTGAAATGCAAGCATGATCCCATGAATGCACGATTTCACCTTCTTTTGACCTTACTTATCTTCTATTAATGGTTACGGTACAATTATAAAATTTGTACAAAATTGTGCTTAAATTTTAGCGAATTTTTGAAGAAAATTAAGCTATTGCTCTCGCCTCAAAATTTGTAGAATGTGAATTTTTGAAAACATTTTATGCAGAAATCCGTTTCAGGCTATTCTGAATCATATTCTGAAGTTTAACGCATTTTTTTATGTATGTATGTGTCATTCCAGACGATAACTGTCCGTAGAATTGTGCTAGAAACTTCAAACAAATTTTAAAATGTTAAGGACACAAAACGAAAGTTCAAGTTCGTTGGCCAGCATGATCGAAATGAATCTTCGGGTTGAAATTTTCAAAAATGTAGTCAAAAATTTCAAAATAGCCTGTTCTTTGCGATTTGTTGTGCGAAATAATTTTTTCAGCATACTAACATGTGGTATATTCGGAATCAGCGTGAAATTTCCTATAAGAATCTGTATCAAGTTTTCAAAAATTTCAAAGTTGAAAAATCAGTCAAAAATCGAAATAATGCCGTTCGCTAGTTGTAAAAATCGGTAATATATGCATGAAACATCTTCAAAAATTCGCTCATAGGGTCATGCTGCATGACTGGAATTTTTATAAAGCGCTAAAAAATATATAAACATCAAATAATTAATAAAAAACGAATTAATTTGTTAAAATCAAATATATAGAAACATATTACTGGCAACGATATTGCCATAAATTTGATAGTAAAACTTCTGTGCACATAATGTGCTCAAATAAATTTAAAAAACAACACAAATAGATCAGTGCTTACGAAGTAAGTCAAATGATAGTGCATTTTCTTGTGAGGAGTCCACGTGAAATAGACGCTTCCTGCGTTGAATAGTACACAAAATGGCTATTCCACTTCCAAGTTCTGAAATCGTTCGCAGTGCAGAACGCGGTTCCACAAGTTCCGGAACGCCCCGGGATTTCCCGTCCCAGTTCTGATGAGTTCGAGATCGGTCAGAACACGCACTGAGAATGAAGCTATAGATTTCCACTTTATACTAAACACGACCAGAACATGCATCTTGAACAAACCCAGTTTTCACGGTTTATTAATTTTAGGTGCCACTGGCAACTTAATTAATCGCTTTAATTAGGTAATTACGCAGACACCTCTTGTAATCATCACCGCTTGACGGACGAAAATCGCGGCTACACAATAATTATGATGTAACAACCATGAAATATAACATGATTGGGGTGAGATGTGATTACGGGTACATCCGTTGAAATTATTAAATCAGGTTGTAATGAAATAATTCATTGTATTGTTTCAGGTAAGAACTCGCTAATAACGAGCTTCAACAGAATTTTTGACGTCCTTCCCTCACTGCCGCACTTGGTATGTACCTACTCCTACGTTATTGGCTGTATGATTTAGGCATTGTCAGGGCTGGAGTTAGGAAGTGTCTTATCCGTTTTGATCCCCTTAAAATTACACAAGGATAAGCACCAGTGGTCTCGAGAAACTGAAACGATCTTTGGGTAAGTAATATTTACTAGGGAGAAATAGGATTTAAAAAAAATCCAAAGACCTCGCACTATGCGCGAGAGACATGGAAAGTCGACAGACGAATCGAAACTTCAACATAACAAAGTACAAATTGTATTTGTAAGACGAAAATGAAGAAACATTGAGAAATCTTCTAACTTCTAACCTTGCTTGTCGTCACATTTCTTAACGCATTTTTGGGACATATTTATACTTTTTACACCTCATATTTAGGTACAGTAGAACCTAGAATAAATTCGTAACGCAACTTTGTGACACCTTTATACTTCTAACCTCGCTTATCGTCACATTTCGTAACGCATTTTTGGGACATATTTATACTTTTTACACCTCATATTTAGGTACAGTAGAACCTAGAATAAATTCGTAACGCAACTTTGTGACACCTTTATACTCCTAACCTCGCTTATCGTCACATTTCTTAACGCATTTTTGGGACATATTTATACTTTTTACACCTCATATTTAGGTACAGTAGAACCTAGAATAAATTCGTAACAGAACTTTTTTAATACCTTTATACTTCTAATCGCGTTTGTCGTAGTCTGTCGACTACAAAAAGAAAAAAAAAAGTATTTGTGATTAGACTTTCACTGTTGAGATTGTTCCCAAGAATGAGGTTCCGATGCCTATTACACTTAGATGTTTCTTTGTCTGAAGGACACTCGAGGTTTCTCCGCAAAGACGTCACGGGTTAGTGAGTTTGATGACAAGGAAAAAATATTGGGGAGATCTTGTCTCATCGCCATCCACGATCGCAGCCCTTAGAGCCACAGCAACAATGTTTACGTCCTTGTCAACGAGCAAGATGTAAGCTATGCAATTAGGTTATTGAAGGGTCAGACTTCTCTTCTGCAAATACCAATTACACATACAAGTGTCGAGTTTTGGCAGAGTGCCAGTCCAAAATGTGTATATACCAGCTCGTTTGCAAAAAGTGCATTCTATATTGGTAAAGCAACGACCCTCAATCTATGAATGAACAACCAAAGAGCGTTTTTAAACCAATCGTGATTTTCAAAAAAGGTGGCTGGTTTGTATAGGATTCATCATAACTTGAATTATGCTGATACTATAGTGGATTCTAAAACTTCACGATCAACCATCATTCCGATTTTGTTCGAGGGTATTCGGGTTCAAGTGTCATCCTACCAATTTTGTTAAAATAGGTAACCGTTGCACCTGCCAAACCTGAAATTGGTTGTTGTTGACGAAGCTCCGATACTGATAGATGAAATGGGTAGGGATTGTGTCACATTACAGAGAAAATAGACACAGACAGAAACGGCTGTCTTTGCCCTTTGTCGTGTATTAGCAGGTATCCACATGACAATAATGAAACGTAGTCGGCCAAGGGAAAAAAAGTGTAAAATATCTTACAGGTAGGTAGGTACAGGTTTGTAAATATTGGTATGTACATCTTGATTGTTGATCGTGTTGAAGTTCCCGAGTGAGATTTTCGTAACCCAAGGCGAATTTCGATGTTGCCATAACAGCTACCTACCCTTCCAGGTTCCCTTCCTTCTTCCTCTACATCTATTTCTAGTGAAAAAATTAAACCACAGATGAAGCTGTTGCTAATTTGATATGTCTTCCATTATGAAAGAATTCATTACAAGTTAGTTAATCTATGACTCGGGCTTAATTATGAAGATTGGAGTAGTGTAGTCACGTTAGTGTGACTTTTGAATCGTTTCATTCAATCGTACGATTCCCAATTCGTACAGTACGACTCAGTGGTTAGCTTCTGGTTTGCTTGCGCTAGAAAAACTTCTATTCGTACAACGACTCGGCTGGAAAACTGCAAAAACTCCCTACTCTCTATTATCTCAAACCGTTAACTTCTGATGATCCTGCATTGTTATGAGCAGGTTGGCATAGCTAGTAAATTTATAACTTTAGCAAGTTAGCTTGTGAAATCGGATTCTTGTTAAAACGGGGTCGCCCCTTTGTTAAACGCTTTTCGGGAGGAAAAAGGAGACCAGGATGCGGAACGTCTGTAGATGTAAAGCGAGCGGAATGAGCAGACAACCGTGAAGAGGAAGCCCAGACTCTCAAAAGGATCAAAGAAGGTGTGGGATGGTGGGTGAGGGGGTGGTACGATACCCCTTAAGTTTTATAATGGCTTGAAAGTTAAACCATTCAAAGGACTCCATGTTTTCTTCAAGTTTTTTTCTATTAAAACCTAGATTGTATTTCGTTCAATATAGCTTTTGTATCGAATACAGGGTTGGCAAGGTTTAAAACAGTTGTTTAAAACTCCTGTGTAAACATTGTTTTAAGCACCTTAAAAAAAAGGCCTGTTTTAAGCACGTGTTTTAAACACCGTTTAATACTTTTTTAAATTATTATTTGGCATTGTTCAGTTATACATTTTGCCATACATTACAACATAAAATATGTCACTAATTACTTATTCACACATGTATGTACAATAGTTTACAAGCAGGCTTAGCTTACCTCAAACATAAACTTTCAAGGTGTGGAAAAATTCGTAAATTAAGGCGTAAGTGTTGACATTTCTTAATAATTGTAAATAATTGAAAGGGTGATCTAAGTAGGAGGTAATATCTTCGAACAACTTTTTACGTTCAGCACTGTATGCAGGGCACAGCATCATCAATCAAGTTCATCTCCTTCAGAAATTCCATTTTCTTCTAAAGTCCCATTTCTTTCGAAAATTCGAAAAGCTAGGTACTCGATTAGTTTCAAAAAATGCTCGTCGATGATGACTGAACATAACGGGCTTCTTGCAACATTTTTTTGGACCAAGTTGACCGCAGTCTCCCCCCTATGTTGAGTTGAGTCAGTACAGGATCCTGCGCTGTGGTCGGGCGAATTTCCCAAGTCTACCGGCGTTCCATTATTACGAGCAGTAGGTACGAGTATATTACGAGCACCTTCGGCCGCCCGTTCGTCACGGTTCCATTGACTGTTCTGGTGCTGTCACAAGGTTGCGACAAGTCGAGGTCGCGATTTACTTCGAAACGGCGTTGTCCAGCACAACCAACCAACACAACCTTTAGTGTTGACCAAATTATAACAAACGAGGTTACTACGTTTTGTAATGTGGTTCAGCTCAGAACTATTTTTCATCGATTTTTACGGTAAATTAACTTACAGGCCTTACTAAGAGCATCATCTTTACAGAAAAATGTTGCAAATTGTTAGACAAAGGTTTATTATTGCTTCCGTGTCTACCTACCTAAAGATAGCGGAAGCATTGTTTTCACTTTCGGGAGAAAACAAATTTTTTAACACAGAATGTGTTTTTACGGAGGGTTATTTGGTTTGAAGGTGTCCGTCCCGTAAGATCCCCCCCGAACCCCACCCCTCTGTCGTGTCTATGCACGGCCAAACGGCTGAGTGGGGGGAGTGTACGAATGGGGGGATCTTCTTGGGATTTTCCGAAAGGGGGCATAAGCGAATTTAAAATTTTCTAATCCCACCCGAACCATGGGCCGTAGGGCGGGAGGGGGGTCGAAGTAACGGTTAATGTTTGCTTTTTGGACTTCCCCACTTCCTGTATCCCTCTAAACGGCCGTTGAAAATTCTGGAAAAATACCGGTTTTGTAGGTTTTTCTACGAGGAAGACGACGGCGCGATCGGATCGCGAAAAAAGTATCGGGAAATGCGTCAAAAAATGCAAGAGTACGGACCCGTTTTCTCGTCCGACGAAAAACTTGGTTTTTTCTGATTAAAATGTACCCCATAAAGGTACGTTTTTCGGAACGGTTTTCGCGAGCGAAATAAAGATTTAATCCCGATGAATCTGAATCCGAAATCGGATATCGAAAAAAGTGACGGGAAGTTGGTCAAAATGCGAGGGGAAGCGAGGCGAAGCGATTAAAGTGACGTGGAGGCGAGCGAAGCGAGCCGGAGCGGCTAGTATGTTGATAATGGTGAGTGGAAACGCTGCTCAAGTGTTCTCTATGGACTGGGCAATCAGTACCTACTCACGTAGCCCTGCGACCCATCATTCGCACGAGTGTGTGTATAAATGAAAATATATAATATAATACCTATAATACAATATTGATATAATATAATACATATGGTATAGCTGTTGTAAAATAAATACTCCACTCTGCTATTGTCTTAGGAATACATTGTCTCAGAACTTGAGAATATAGGGAGTTTAGGTATAGCAATATTCTCGGACTTTCTTAGCGCCCTTACTCTTTTAAAAGGAGGACCACGAAGAGCTCGCAATCCATTGACAGGCAGTAAATATTAACTCTAAATCATTAGAACATGATACATTAGGAATATCAGTCCGATTTGTATGGATTAAGGCGCACAGTGGGATAGGATATAATGAAAAGGGGGACAAGTTAGCCAAAGAAGAGGGAATGAATGGCAGGTGTATTATACCCAAGGAGGATTTGTACCCCTTCATAAATAGGCACCACCGCAAGCAGTGGATTGATTTGTATAGAGCGTCCAGTAAGGGCCTATTCTCTAAAAATATTAATTCTATACCACCCAGGGTACCTTGGATTAAGGAATTTTAGAGAAGAGAATTGATAGTATTGATTAACAGACTCCGTTCTAATCATGGGCTGTGTTCATATTTTAAACACACAATGTGTCCTGAATACACCAGTATGTCAAGCATGTGAAGAGGGAGAAGGAACACTAGAGCACATGGTGATGCTGTGCCCTGCATACAGTGCTGAACGTAAAAAGTTGTTCGAAGATTTTACCTCCTACTTAGATCACCCGTTCAATTATTTACAAATATTAAGAAATGCCAACACTTATGCCTTAATTTATGAATTTTTCCATACCTTGAAAGTTTATGTTTGAAGTAAGCTAAGCCTACTTGTGAACTATTGTACATACAAGTGTGAATAAGTACCTAATTAGTGAAATATTGTTTGTTGTAATGTATGGCAAAATGTATCTGTAGTGGATTTATATATGTTTTACTTGGTGTAGGTAGACCAAGTGGGACATTTATATTCTGATTATGCGGGTTAGTCCCTGGGTTATTCCTGTAAGGAATGTGAGCGAAACTGTCAAGGTCAGCTTGCTTGGCGGGAGGAACTGAGAGATAGTTCGTGTCGCAGCCGCGTGGAGCACTGGGCTCGCATAGTGGGTGCTGGGTTCGATCAGTTTGGTACTGAGCCGTTTTGTAATATTCCGGCCTAAGATTTATATCTGTAGGAGGAATATGTTGAGCTTGGTTGAGGTACTGAAAAGTATCCTTTGTTTTTTGTACATTTGGAGTGTATTTGACACTCGGATCGGCCGGGTAGCCTTGCGTCGAATATCATGGATATTCGGAAATCTTTGTCGAATCATAATGATTGACTTCAGAGCGGGTCTGAAAGGTATCCTCGAACTTTTGTATAGGTGAGGCTTGATCTAACGTTTCCTTCGTGAATACGTTAGGTGAGAAGGCAATCTCGTCGCGAGGATCGAGCCTTGAGCCGTCGCTAGGAACGGCGGCTTGGCCGGGCAGCGGGTAGGTAGCGCTGCGTGGGCTAAGAGGCCCGGCCGCGCCGTGTTCTACCTCCCCTTGCATGAGGAAATAGGACGGCCGACGTTCCATTGAAATATCCGAGTTATTTACTCGTTTTCGATGCCTCTACGTATAGAAATAGAGGGTTTGGAAGGTGGACTCGCTTGACAGAGCTTCTTTCCTTTGCTCGGATGTCAGGGTCCTACCTTTTAGTCTTGAAAAAGACTTCCTTGGACGGTAAATTAGAGCGTATGAGCTGAGTAATTTACCGGCGTGCCCACAGCGGTCGGTGACGAGCCTAGTGCTACGAAACCCGGGCGACACGTCTCGGAACGTCCCAGCGGGCGTACGATCTAAAGAGAATATCAATAGATGTACCGGGTGGCGTCCTGACAGATGAACTACGTTGGGCAATGAGCAGGATGAATAATCACTGGACTCGTAGATGCCAATGTGAGATCTGTGTGGAGAGAAGGTAGGCCTTGTAGAAAGCAGTAGGAAGCCGTTCTTGAGATGAACTCGGGAGCAGAAGGTTCGTCAGCGTAGAGCGTGTAGAAATCTTCGTACTTCCAGGTGTAGTCGTCGAGAGCGGAGAGTAGAATGAATTCGGAGGGCTCCGAGCGGGGTAATTATAGGGAGGTGGCCGCCTCCTGCCGCCTCCTGATTGGTCCGCTTAATTTCGTTCATTCAACTGTGTAATCTCATTGGCTCGCACATTGTTTTCTCAGTATCTGCGAGTATGATAGCTGAGCTGGTCCTCCGGGGTGGTTTCCCCACGTCCGTCGCTGCGACGGGGTCCCCGGGGGTGGCTTACGAGCGTCCGTCGCGGAGCCGACGACCTTGAGTTTAGCCGGGGACCTCGGGTGCTTTCTCTGCGTCCGTTGTTCAGACGGGGTCCCCGGGGTGGCTGCTGGACCGGAGGTGGTTGCTTGCCGCCTCTTGGTTGGTTCGCCTATTGTCTCTCGTGTAATCAGTGTTTCTGATTGGCGAGTAGGCTTGTTTGAATTGTCCTTGTTAGTTTTAGAGGACGTTTGATTTTCTGTTTGAGTTTTCTCGTTCAAGGCGACTTGGTTCGAGATACTTGTCGCATCTCTCTCGCCCAGTAAGTGTCTAGGGAGGTCGCCTTGTATGTTATTAGTTAATATTTCACTTTTGAGAGAGAAATTCGTATTTTCTCTCTGGTGAAATATTTTGTTTGACGGAGTTGTAACTCGACGTCTTATAAATATTTTTGTGTTGTGTCTACCTCTTTTTGGTAGCCCTGAAAAGGGCTGTTGAAAAGAGGGGGTGGTTTTCACCACAGTATATAATTGTACAATGCCAAATTAAAAAAATATAAATAAATACCTACATTTACTGCACTTTTACCTCTTGTGCTAATGGTGCGTATTTGGGAAGTTTTGAGTTTGGCATAGGTAGGGTTAAATTAAAATCCTAGCTAGGGTTAAACTACGGACTTTTGAAAAACTGGTTTCTAAATGATCACCGCAGTTTAAGATCTAGTGGGATGTGTTACACATCCTGATAAAATGACAGTTTTCAATTCGGGTGTATTAAGGGGATATTTGGGGGTACCTATTTAAAAAATCCCAGTCAGGGTTTATAACTGCTACCTATTGGTTTTTCCAGCTATCGGTATCTGAGTTGACCCAACGTTTGATTTTCTGTATAGACTAGTTGTTGTAGGTCCTTATGTTCCGTAGTTTTCCAGTGTTACCTAATAGGTAACAACTAGGTTGGTCCGGCAGTAAGACTGGTTATTGGGGGGACGAGATTTTGCGGCGAACTAGCAAAAAACGTCGGAAACGTTTTGCTTTGTTACGCCATTGATAACAACTATCAATGAGAAATCTGAAACCCCGATTACAACGTCACAAGTACCTATCATACCTACAAAGACTTTAGTCCCAATCAGGGTTGCCAGGTGTCCGGTTTCGGCCCGGATAGTCCGAATTTTTTATCAATGTGTCCGGGCGAAAATTTCTCTGATCGCTAAATGTCCAGTTTTCATTGAAAGAGCGCAAAATGACCGGATATTTGGGTTTTTAACCAGGCTCCTTCTCAAGTAGGACATTGTGTCGACTATTCGTAAACCTGGAAATGATTGCGATCTTAATAACACTTTACCCCCCTTGCCACAACTGAGACTACGTTTTTTTCAAAATCCAGCTACAATGTAAATAGGTACTGAATTAAAACGAAATCACAATGTTGACGAAACCGTTCATTAGCTTATTACTTCAGGCAGTTGAGATTTGACAGTCTTCAGGATTTTTTAAATTTAAGTTTCATGGATTTTCATAGGCAAATATTTATTTTTCATAACATTCCATGTTTCAGCTGGTGGTCTGATATTTAGATGGTATTTTTTAAGAATCAAAAAACACTATTTATAAAACTCAGGGTTAAAAAAATGCTCGAAAATCAAATTTGGTCAAGTTGAAGTGGAGAATAATGATTTTAATGCAAAAAAAAAGTAGTTTCTCTGAAAAACTCTTTAAAAAATCATGTACCGTAAACTGGGGTGAAGGCAATATACTGAGGGGAAGGCGATCATTTTGATTTTGCCCACTAATTACTCTAGTGCTCCTAGCGGGTGATCACTGATGGCTCCATGGAATGTGCAGTCCATATCCACTATTGTCTATCAACACGATGATGAAGTTTTTAGCGAGATTTTTAATCTTATTAGTGCCTTATCAGCCAGTTTTGTGAATCACGTTTTCGTAGCAAGATTATTCATAACCGAAAAACCTCTGTGGATGATAGTTTAAGAGTTCAACTTCTGCAATTGTTTTTAAATATTTTCGTTCTTTGAAGGTAAGAGAAGAGAAAACCGTTGCTAACATAATTTTTGGAGTAACTGTGTTGTCTATGCAGTACCAAATGAGTGTTTTTTCATTTTACAGGGGTGAAGGAGATCATGCCTCGAAAATACATTTAAAATTCCTAGATGATGTTCTAGTTAACACAAAACATGGTAATATATTATATATTATCATAGAGTACTATTTCTATTCATAGCCTCAGGGCCAAGCCCATACCAATTTTTTTTTTTTTTTTTTTTTTTTTTTTTTTTTTTTTTTAACACCTGTTTTTCCTTCTCTTAACTTATTCTAGTTTGCTGAATTTGATTATCTCTGAAAATGTTTTGCTAATAATACCACTTATGTTATAGGTCTTCCTAGCTAATGAATGCATTCATAGCTTGCAATAACTCAAAAAGACTGATAATGTTGACTAATAAGTGAAGTTCAAGTTTTAATCATTGAAGTTCCTGTATTCTAAGGTGTTACACCCCATTCTGAAGGTGTGTGCCTTCACCCCGGTTTAGGGTACCTATCTCGAATATTAATGAGGATTACGGTAGAAAATGACGGTGTTTTAACTACATTTTTTAACTAGTTTAACTCGAAATTCCTCAAACTTCTCTGAATCTACCCATCATAGTAGGCAAGAAATATTTATTGGAGTGTATGATATTTAATATTTTTAGTCTGCTGATCGTAGTGTCCGGTTTGTAGCCCTTTTTTCACCTGGCAACCGACTCCGTCTTTAGAAGAGCGCACGGTGGATTTCAAACGGTCTATTGTTCTTTATGCTTCTGACGTCACCTTGGAAAACCTCCATTTCCCCAGCCTCTGTCTCATTGACTCTTTCCACAAGCCAAGGAGAAAGCTGCTGGTTGGTTCACCACCGAGAGAAATTCGCCGTACTTAGTTTCCGATCGGAAGGAAGTTTTGAGGTAGAAAACTGAGAGGAAGTGGTTGAATCTTTCCTGCTGGTGAATAGCATGGAAATTAGCTTTAGCTTGTTAGGTAAAATGTCTTTCCTACTCGTAGTTGAAGGAGGCACGCACATCAAATATTATTAAACTTTAATATAAACGTGAGAATTAATACAAAAGGAAAACGAGCTAAATTACTGGTAAATCGAACAGTCATCACGGTAACAATAATTTGAATGTCTATATGATCTCTAACAACTGTTGGCATAGTAAATACCAAGCAAGGTAATAATATCCAAGTCACCACAGTAGGTATAACCCATATTCTCGTGACGTCACGCCTGGAGTAGGTTTGGGTTTCTTCCAAGGTCCGCCATGACGTGGTAGATGTTACTAGTAGATCGCAACTCAACCAACCTATTTTGACATGGATATGTCTTTTGGCTGGGGGTCAAGGAATTTTTCGCTCCACTTTTTTTTCGCGACCGACACTTTTTTCTCCACACAAAATGCAACGCTCCGGCACTTTTGACATGGATATGTCTTTGCTCTGGGGGGTCAACCAAAAATTTTTGTGACGCAAAAAATATGTCACAATTTCTAATGATGATCACGTACAACCAATCCGTAGCTAGGGGAATGGAACTTCCGTAGTTTTCATCGCACAGAAATCTTCGCCACTCGTTGGAAAGCGCTTGATTTATGTGATAAATGTTCACATCTCAAGCTACCAATTTCCCCCTCCTTACGTACCTGGCTACATTCCTAAACTAAGTTGATTGGACTATAAACATTTTTAATAAGCCGGTTATAATATTCTTAACGTAAAGCAATAGCATCATTTTCTCCACTCCATAGGAAACAATATCATCCTATTGACAACAGTCGACTGTGAACAACAACTCATTGTAGTGGCTTCTCTCCACAGTTATTTTCAACATTTCTATAAGTAAACCGTTGTTTTGTTGGAATTAGTCGGGATGCGGCTCAGGGAAAATAAATGAAATTATTTCATTTATTGTTTTATTTGATAACGTTTCGTCCTCTTACTGAGGAAATCTTCAAATCTTGGTGTGTCCAGGAAAAAATTTATAAACATCCGAATATAACGGATTTGTCAAATAAAACAGTGGCTCACCAAGTCAACTCAATGTCAAGAAAGCAAGATCTGAAGATGTCCTCAGTAAGAGAACGAAAGTTATCAAATAAAACAATAAATGATATAATTTCATTTATTAATGAAAAATCAGGCTATCATGAACATGAAAATGATAGCGCCTGTATTGGAGAAATAACTTTAATAGTATGTATAGTATGCTTATTGTGTCTCCAAGAATAATAGAATAAATTCTTTATCCTACATTTCGTCGCCTACAGTCCAAAGTTAAAGGATTTTTTTACAACTCTCGAGGACAACCGTTATGAAATCCCCAATCAAAGACATATCCATGTAACATGGTATCTGCTTGTAAAGCAGATAGTGGAACTCGTTTACGAGTTTATAAGTAAGTATTTTCTATTGATTTTTACGTACAACCAATGCGTTACCAGCAAAATGTAACTCCCTCAGTTTTCATAGCAGGAAAATCGTTCGCCACTTTTTGGAATGCTCTAATTTTATCATAACATCTCATGATCCCTAAGCCATTGTTGGGTCAAGGAAAACTGATTTATTGCGCTAAGTTATAAAATTTCTTCACACAAAATCCAACACTCCGGCACTTTAGATTATTAATACTCGAAAAGTGAAGGCTAGGTAGAATTTCTATTGATTTTTCACGTACAACCAATGAGTTACTAGGGAAGAGTAACTCCCATAGTTTTCATAGTAGGAAAATCGTTCGCCACTTTTTGGAATGCTCTAATTTTATCACATCTCATGACCTCTAAGCCATTGTAGTGTCAAGAATGGTGATTTATTACTCTAAGTTATAAACTAATACTGTTTTGTGACCATAATGGAATAATCTTGGGAAAAGAAGGCACTACATGGTTGGTATACAATTGAGTAGTCTGGTAAGCTATTATCTAGCTAATAGCTAGTCTGGTAGACTGGTAAGCAGTAGGTACTAGACATATCCATGATCTTTTGTTTTTCCCATCACGGGAGAAATTAAAATGCTTGAAATTTATGATGATTTCCGCTTACAACCGAGTCGTTGCTTGGGAAATGTTACTTCGTTTTCCACATACTAACTCTTCTCCTCTAATTAGCTTAGTGTTTCACTAGAAGTTTGCCGTCGTATGTCAACCTAATAACGTTGTTGTTATGACATTTTTCAACAGCTTAGTTTTGCGAAAGTAATACTGTAGTAATACTTATAAAGTTTCAATTGAAATAAATAGTAGCAGTAATCATGCCTGCCAGCACGATTTTGGTTGTCGACAACGATACCGATGTAGGGGTGAACGAGTTTCTACTTGGACTAGGGACTAACTTATGGTTAATCAGGGTTCGAAAACTAAAGAACTTCATTCGTTTGCACAAATAACCTGAAAATAATGGAGAAAAAAAAAAAATTGAAAATTCCTCAGATCTCTGTATTACAGTGTAGGCACCTACGTAGCCATTGCCCAGCCAGTTTCATCAGCGTTTCAGACATCCTATTACTATAATTGAGGCGGCTTGTTTCATTGAATGAATGAAAGGATAGATTTCGTAGTTTATTGAAGTAAACAAGGCAGGTTTGTGCTCCACAAACAAACGAAACTACATAGGTACGTACAGCCTACCAAATTCGCTGTTCTTTAAAAGTGAACTAAGTAGGTGCCTAGGTTTTGCTCTGCCAACGAATACAACTGCTTATCAACAAGTTTGTTATATATCGAACCAGGAAATGTGAAACATAAATTATAAATCAGCTGTAAGGGAAAAACCTAGAAATTCATTCTTCTGAAGGTTAGACTGCATTGTCAGTGCAGTTTTCCGCGAGTTTCGCAGTTACGCAAATTTGTGAGACAAAAAAAGTTGAAAAAGTTGAGTCGGGACGGAAAGCAGGTAGTAGTGTACCCCTCTCTAGGTACTTATCTCTCCAAAGGCGATACCTGACTAATATTCCCTACTGGCAGAGCTCTGATGTTACGTCCTTTCACATTAGAACTTTCAAAGGACTCTAAAGATTTTTAGTTTCTTAATTGATTCAAAGAACGGTTCTGAAAACTGGATAATTCACAACATTTTCGCGGCTGATGTCTGGAACTTCCAACACTTGTTTGTCAAGTTCGCAACACGAGTTTCGTTGGGATCTCGACTGCACAAACTAATCTTGCGTTCACAACGTTTCAGGTCATTGCCGGATTACAGCTTGATATCATTTGCATAAAATTTATTACCTGTCATAATAAAATATACTGAACTAGGAACTAGGTAAAAAATGAACCGTAAGATAAGTAGGCATGTACCTAGGTGGTGACTCCCAATGTCGCTTTTTCGTATAGTTTACTCGTAACTATGACAACAAAGTGAAATAACTTCGGAAATTAGGTTGTTAGCCTTGCCTCGATGTAAGGATGCGCTAGTGTCGAAGTCTCGAGAATACCACCTATAGGTAGGTATACCTATTCAAAAACGTCTGCCAAGTTGGGTGGGCAGTATAGCTTCCTCCCATATTGTAACATGGATGTATAGCATTAGTAGAAGAACAATTACGAGTCGAAATGATTAATAAGTCGACGTTATAAGAAATTATTGTTTTCGCATGCACTAGTACTATTAATTAAACGGCAAGAAATTATTGTTTTCGCATGCACTAGTACTATTAATTAAACGGCAATGAAATTTTTAAGGAAACATCTAGGAGCTGATCCGCACAATCCTTGGAAATTTCATAAAAATCGGTCCATGGAGGCTGGAGGGTGATTTTTCATGAAAACCCATGATTTCCTTGAAAAATTCTTGTTTTTTTAACCTGCAATTTGACATCAAAATCGGTGAGGTAACAACTTGATTATCTACATATACTTGGAAAGCGGAGGTCATAAGGAAGTTTTCCCCTTATTGTATGTGTTGAATTGAAATTTTATTGAGAGTATGAGGTACTTACCTCCTTATTGAGGCATTGTAGGTACTTACCTACTATGTGTATGTGTATGTTGTAGTTTATCTGCATTGAGTTTATTTTGTTGTTGTTGTGTTGTATTGAGTTGTTTTTCCTTGTGTCTGTTTTGATTGACCTGCATGAAAAAATAGTGATTTCGTAAATTTGAGATAAGTTTTGTTTTTCAATCCAATTTTTAGTACCTATAATGAATGCCTGTGCTTATTATTAGATAATGTATGCTATGGTGATAAACATAGGAAATTTAACACCCTTCCCAACAGAGTCATTATTTTTTATTTTACAGTGAACCTAAGGGGAGAAATATCCGTTATATAGACATCAGGAAGAAAACTCGGAAATATTCAATTTGTTTAATATCTACATATTTGAAACGTAACCCAACTGATTTTAAGGGAAATTTAAATTTTTTCTTGTTCGATTACAAAGGTTCATTATTGAAAGTAATTAACGAAAATATTAAACGTGAAAATACTAGAAAACAAAGTGTTTAAAAAAATCTATGAGACATTTTCGGTCGGAAATAAGTTGTAGAATCGACCCCCTAGAAGTTGCATAACCTAAAATGTTAACCCCCTGTATGTAGAGAGTGAGTAACATCCGGGTATATACTCGTAATTATATTGCTTCTTATAATGAACTGTTAGTTATTTAGGAATAAGAATACCTAATCCATAGTACAGAGGACTCAAGATTGAGCACCTTCAGAGCACTCTGTCGGGGCTTGGTTACCTTGATTCCATTCATTCGTTCTTCAAGTATCCGTTAGGTAGCGGTGTGGCCATCACAAACGTTGGCACGCACTGCAGAGTGAAGGAGCGAGATTTATTTTGGGATCAACATACATACCTACGTATTTTAGGATTAATATGATAATGATTGATATGGTTAATATAAAAAATTCATATGATTATTGATCTTGATCAGTGGATGTTGGTGCAAACTGAATCTATAGAGATTTTACAAGTTTGAATATGATATTTTGAATATAATCTTCATCTCCTTGAAGACGCCTCAGTTCCTGAGGAGAAACGTTGGAGATCAATAAAAACAAATTTAAAGACGGAAAGTCCTTTGTTGTGAAGTTTTGTATTGATCGTTATTGACAAAATTATTTTACTTTCAAATTTAATCCATTTCATAGAAAAATGTAGATACCCTCAGAATGTATTTACACAAATAATTTGTAGGTACCTAGGTATTTTAATAACACTTCCACTTAATAATTTAATTGAGCATTGCCAACGCATACAACGTAGTCTTTAGTCAGTCTTATCAATATGCTTATTATGATTGTTATTCATACAATTACCTAGGTAGGTATATCACATGATATTCCATGCTGTGTTTTTGCTTAAGATAAGTGTGTCATTTTGTTTTACCACAACTATCGTATAGGTATCTCCATGCTCCATCGCTTGCACAATCTTTTTTACAACTTGTACATAAAATGGGCCTATTTCATAAAGCAACAAGTGACAAGCCAATTTTATGTACAAGTTGTAAAAAATGAGTGAGCAAGCGTAGACAAAGGTACAAGGGTAGTCTTGTAATGCACTGCGTAAATTAACAAGTGTACACGCAAATTTGGACAAGTTACAAGTGTTTCCCCATCATTTTGAACAAGTAATTGTTTTGCAGCTGTAAAAAATGGCCGATTTTTAACCTACATCCGTTCACCAGTAAACTTGTTATTTTCGAGCATCGTGAGTTGATTTTTTGGTGTTTAATATGTTGGAATCATCTTCTGCTAAAGAATACAGACAAGAAAGAAGCATACAGCGAGGAAGACGCCAAAGATTTTTTCGACCACGAATAAACGCTCATTTTTTGGTATTTTTGAGTTTAATGATAGATTTAAGATGTCTTCCGAGACCCTTGAAAGATTCAAATGGTACGTGACCCTGTGAAATTTTCCCTGATCGGGTATTGAGGATCTCCCCATCATTGAAGAACAAAGTGAAGTATGAAGATCATCTCGAAGTTACAGATGACATTCCTAACCCAGCAGCATTAAGACTTGATGAACTCATTGATCATTTCCACTGAATGATGGAGAAAAATCCGATTATGCCAGCCATCAGAATAAGTTGAAATCAAATACACACTTTCTCCACTTTTCAGTTTATAATTTGTCTGTCTCCTAATCATTACACCTTGCCATGTACGATAAACATCCTATCGTGTACTAAACACCGTTTTTATATTATGATTCGCTGACAAAACTTCAATTTCGGCACCCCGCTTGACGTTGTTCATTTCGTTTGTCCCCACAAGCCATTTTTCTTTGCTGCTACACTTGTAAATTTAGCTTCTACAAGTGTAACTTTTCGACACTTGCACTCTTTGTTTTACACTTGTTCAAGTTTACCGTGCATTACAAGTACCTGTACTTGTTAACTTGCACACTTGTAAATTGTTGTTTTATGAAATAGGCCCCAGGAGTTCAAATCAGTAAACACGATATTCCATGTTATAAACACACACACACACACACACACAAGGGCGTACGCAGCTTTTTGCTCTACTGGGGCCTACGGTAATTTTACAAGACCGATGTAGGCAAAAACAATCATGAACGAAATGAGGGTATAAAAGCAAAGTTATAATTTATATAAAATGTAATGAATTGAGAAAAACTGAAAATTATTAATACTGCAACATCAAACGCCTGGGGTTTTCACAAACAAGTTTCAAGACTTCATCAACAAATTGATTTTCCTTCTCGAGGACTAACTTTCTGTGTACATTCAATTGGTATAGTCCGTTGAGACGGGCTTCTGACATGGTTGACCTCAACCATGTTTTAAACCTTTTCAAGGAGCTAGCTGAATGACCTTTCAATTGTACACGGCTGTGCGAGAGGAACGTTTAGCACCGATTACACTTAGGGGTAAAACCCCTTGGTCTCTTGCAGAACATTGATCAAATCCAATTCATTCAATTTTTCTGTAGTAAGACCCTTTTTCATCCAAAATGTATGCCATAGCTCAGCCTCAGTTTCAATGAGGGTATCCAGACCATAAAATTACAAAAGTGGGTCAGTCGCTATTTGAGTTCTTCCTTTGACATTCCCAACACCTTCGATGGATGAAGTATCAATCCCGCTAAAGCTGTTACATTATCATCCGAAAATCGGTCCTGTAATGAATTTAGTAGTGAATCCAAATATGGGATGTACAGAGATGCGTATTAATTTGAGTGACGAGTTTATTGCGGAGTAGGTAGTCTACTGGGGCAATGAATAATTGTTCCCCCCTGGGATTCTTGAATCCCAAGGTTGATTTATAAGGGAGTGTCCGAGCACACTGTGCTTACGTCCTCCCCCCTCCTTGGAAGCAAGGAGGAAAGTTCAACCCACAGTCAAGGGCTTCGCAAATGCGAATACCTGTTCGCACATGGCACTACAGGAGGAGCTGGGCGTTCTAGGTCGCCCTACCAACTAAGCATTTTGGTACCCGAGTTATTGTCAAGCCGCATAACTCACATGCTGGTACTATCCTGGGAGACGAATCTACCAGGAGAGTGCCTGGCTCTCAGCTTTCAGGCGTAGCCCTCCGGCCTGGGTGATCAACCACTGCCACCACGAAGCCAACCGCTATCGGGGGGCAGGCAAGTGGCACTTTGGCGGCGAGCCGCCGGTGTGCCTGTAGCCTGGGGCTCCCCCCGCCCGTGGTACCAATTTTGTGTCTGAGCTCTGCCAGAGAACTGGCCTACTCAGGCACCAGAGGCCGGATTGGTCGCAGGCCCGATACAGGGAATGTGGCCCTGTATCTGCCACTTTGTCCTCAGCTCTGCCAAAGCAGAGTCCAATCATTATGGATGACTGAGGAAGGGAGACTATAGTGACTCACCAGAATTGGTAGTGGCCAACTACAGGCACCGTACACCACTATAGTTCGGTGGCTCCAGGTTTTTCCCAGTTGGTAGCTCTCGCGAAAGAGCTTCCTCACCCTACTGGGAAGGGTTGGAGTTGTCTCCGAATTGCCCTCACTTGCCTTTGCCCTTCTCCATCATTTTCTCTCCTAACCTTGGTTGGTTTAATCCCTCAGCATCTCATTATCTATCCTGTCTCTTCCGCCTGGATATGCCGCTCTCGCAGGATGGGTATTACCGCATCAGCGAAGATTTGGAAACTGGCTGCCCTGTTAGGAGAAGCCAGCAGCCCGCCAATAGGCACACCCACCAGACCACACTCTCTCAAAATGTGCTCAGCCAGTTCTTCCGGGTGCCCACACTCACACGGTCGATCGGTCATTAGCCGGAAGCTCGCCAACTTACTTGCGAACTCGCCATGCCCCAACACCATCTGTGTTAGGTGATGAGTTGGTCTCACCCATCCCCACTCCAGTCTCTCGCGCACGCTAGTCTACTGGGCCCCCCTTGCACACACACACCTCAAAAGAATCAGGGGATCATTTTTCTTCGTAGACGCCAAAAACCTCAGATTAATCGGACAAAGCTCTTGTTATATCTCATGATTTGGTAGGTACCTAATGGAGATGGGATGCACCCTATTCTTTTTGTTTTTGGTCAAACACTGAGAAATACCAGCGATATCAAGCCCCGACTTGAGCCAAAACAGAATGAATCCGCGCTCCTTCATGGTTAATCCGAGAACGGAATAAGATTTCGCAATTCTGGCTTCACCTCCACAGGGAAAATTCCCCTACAGCATGTTATTAAGGCCGCTAACTTACTTATGGCGAAAGTGTGTTGAGTGTTCCCTGTGAGCACTGTCGAACCCGCGTAATCTAAGTAGGTCTCTAACTGCCGAGTGAGCTACCCCACTCAACTATGAATTAGAACCGGTGAGTTGAGGGTGACTCTCCATTTAGGTGAGTGTGAGTGAAAACACACACTCAGGCTTTGTCTAAGAATTCCGCTCTTAGTTGTTTAGTTTCTATGAATTCACTCATTTACCTCATTTTGTTCTTCCTTGTGACAGGGTTCCCGTCAGAATTCCCAGAGAAAGCGCTGCCTTCGCTCCGTTGGAAAACAACGGGCGTCGCACCCCACTCCTCGTGTTCTCGAGAGGCTGAGTTTGGCGTTGGATGGGTGATCCAGGTCCAGGAAATCCAATCTACTGCGAACATAGCTCATTAATGCTATTAGTAGGAGTGGTATCTCTCTGACGGGATACTGTCACTCTCCCCTACCTCTTTGTCGAGGATTTAGGACCCCATTGAACCTCTGGGAGGCTACCTAGATCCTTGATATCCTTCTATTCTAATATTGTATATAATCAGTTGTTAAAAAGTATTCGAAACATGTAGAACGTATACTGAAGCATGCTGTTGTCGATTTATCGATTAAAAAGAAAAAACTGGGTGGTCTTTATGTACATTTTTATACATTGTCAGTTGTCACCTCGACAAAATCGTGTAGGATAGGTACCTACCGTAGCGCAAGGGGATTTGTGACGTGGAAAACAATCTATACTCAAGGAATCAGTAAACATGAGAAGGATAACAGGTTATTTGTGTGGGATTTCCTTCGTGGGATAATACAAAGCTTCAATGGTACAGGTGGGCTAGAGCTCGTCTCTTGGAGCTTAGTCTTCTGATTGCCCAGCCTCCCACATACCGCTTGCCCAGTTCAAATCTACTACCAATATCTGTGAAGAATTGTATAATATGTCCCAATGCGATTATCATGGGGATCTCAATACAAAGTAGCGCACATTAGACATTCAACTACCGAGATATTGATGTGATGAATTTTCGAAGAAAAGGAAACCTATTTCAATCACTCTAAAAATTTTAAAAATAACATTATCCAATAAAAAATCTAATTTTTCTCATGTTAATCCGTTTTAAGTCATTCTGAAAAGATTACTAACACCCTCACGAGTACATATAAATATTATAGGTCAGTGAAACTTGAGTACAGAAGTCAGATATTATTTTCCGCATAGGACAAATATTTGACATGAATAGGAATGTCTTTTCGCTGGAGTCAAAACATACGAGATACCTATCGTACTTGTAAAAAACAAAATCCATGTCAAATTTCTCCCCTGATGGGAAAAACAAAAGATCATGGATATGTCTAGTACCTACTGCTTACCAGTTGGTACCTACTACTCAATTGTATATCAACCATGTAGTGCCTTCATTTCACAAGATTATTCCATTATGGTTACAAAACAATATTAGTTTATAACTTGGAGTAATAAATCAGCATTCCTTGACACTACAATGGCTTAGAGGTCATGAAATGTCATGGTAAATTGAGAGCATTCCAAAAAGTGGCGAACGATTTTCCTACTATGAAAACTATGGGAGTTACTCTTCCCTAGTAACGCCTTGGTTGTACGTGAAAATCAATAGAAAATGTGCCGGTCGGGAAAAAAAGTGTCGGTCGGGAAAAAAAAGTGTGAACGAAAAATTCCTTGACCCCCAGCCAAAAGACATATCCATGTCAATAGCAGCCAAGCAAAGACTCAAAAAAGCGCTACCACGTTTGATATATCATATTATGGTTTCTTTGTTTTTATGGCCGGGCAGTCAACATAAAATTTTGGCATAAATCAAGAGCTTTCCAAAGACTGGACAACGATTTTTGTAAGAAAAAAACCTACTGAGTTACATTTCCTTAGTTACGATAGAGAAAAGTGCGCTTGACTATGTTTTACTTCAATTTCGCTCTAGTTTAAGAAATCCATCTAACATGAATACATACTTATGTCTTTTCGCTGGGGTTGAAATTCGATAGGGAGACTCTTTGGGACATTAAGAGTCGATTGAAATGATGGGGTCTTTCCTGATCAGCTGGTTGAGCTAAATTCTCTCCTGTTCACTCAAGGAAGTTGAAATTTGATACGAAGACTCTTTGGGACCTAGAGACAACTGAAACAATTCAGTGATTTCTATTTCTATTGACACTTCATTTTTCCCTAGGATAAACTCGTGTTTATCCTGGTGACCACCTAATCATCGCAAAAATACATATTCATGTCACAATGAATCAGCGTGAAGCGTTGATACTTTTGGTTTCAATCATTTCTCATGGTTATCGCTTACAACCAAATCGTTGCTACGGAACTGTATTTTAGAGGCATCGTACAAAAATCGTTCGCCACTCGTTGGAAAGGTTTTGTACTACGTTTCAAGGAAAAAAAAAAAAAAAAAAAAAAAAACGCTGCAAATTATTTCACAATGGTTTATTATTTCTGTGTTAGATAGCCCTTCTACGCAGATCATTGTCTATAATTATTAAACCCCGTGTGTAATATATGATCAGAACATTGCGCATCGTGCCACTTTTACAGTTCCAAGACCCCGCAATTTCACGCTTCACAAAAAGATGTTTTAAAAAACGGGAAAATGATGCTTGAAGTATTTTACGCAGAATAGAGTAATGATTTGAGAAAAATTAAATCGGTAGGGTACAATCTACACCCTAACCCACAAATTCCCAGAAAATTTCATCAAAATCTGATAAAAACTAGACCTTTTTCTCGGAGTACACTTTCGCGCATGCGCAGGAGCTAATAGTGATGCAATTATATTGAAATTAACATGAAATAATGAAACCATTGTCCCCTAACTATGCACCGAATTTGATCGGGATTGGACGACTAGGGCGTAAAAAAAATGATGCTTGAAGGAATTTACGTTTACGCATGTGCAAAATGGAGTAATGATTTTAGAAGTATGGAATTAATAGTGGACCATTTACAGCCTAACCCACACATTCCCTGAAAATTTCATCAAAAAACAGATGAAAACTGATGAAATTAGGCTCGATTGAAAATGAATACGAATTCGCGCATGCGCAATAGCTAGTAATGATAGGATTATGTTGAAATTGTTAGGGAATGCTCAAATTAACCTCTTCCACCTATCCTCTAAATTTGAGCGAGATCGGAAAACGGGGGCGTGAGAAAATGATGGTTGATGGAATTTATGTTTGGACTGAAGTATTGATTTGGGAACAACGAAACTCATAGGGGACCATCTTCACCCAAACCCGCACATACCATGAAAATTGCATAAGAACCGGTTGAATATTGTGGAAATTAAGCTTTTTACAAGGATTTGTGGACATAAACTCATAGAGATAGAGAGAGAAAGACACGGAACGAAAGTTTTTCAGAATAGTCTAAAAAGTAAAGTGCGTGTGGAAATTTTACCATTGTGCAAAAACAACAACCGTTTGATTTTAGTGGATACCACAACTTTTAAATCTCCCAAAAGTGAAAACAAAGCTTCCGCTACCTATAGGTAGACTTAGGAGCAGTTTAAGAGATGAAATTTAGCATTTAGGTACCAATACTTCACTAGTAGGTACATCGCACGGACAATAGTTAATAAACTCGATTTCGCAACGATATCATAAATTCCCAATTTCGGCATTATATCAGTTGATATTTACAAGGCGATTTTTAATGGAATTTCAAGCTTGATCTCCTATTCAATAGCTAGCAGCGCGTGATTTCTCTATCTTCTCGCGCTTTGAAATTCGAAGGTTTTTTTTTATGTTTGAGCCCTTAGGGAAAACGAACCGTTCAACGTACAGAATTGCGGGTGGTTTTAATAGATTCTTTGGGATTATATTTATCATTGACAAGCAAAAAATTATTACAGTTACCTAGAAAGTTTTTGAGATCTCGATTTTTTAAATGTTTAGCCCTCTAATACAACCCTTTAGGGTTGAAAAAAATTGATGCCGAGCTTTTAGGACCGCCTAGACCCCAAATGTGATTTTTAGCACAAGTTTCATATAGTTTGATCTAGTATTTTCGGAGAAAAGCAGCGGACGGCGCACGGACGGATTTTTTTTAGCATGGAACATGCTTTAGCCTTGGACTAACTAGCGAAAAACGTTACGCGGATGTGCCACGAAATGTTTTCTTTTTGACATTTTATGTCTTTACTATGGCACATAACTCAAAACGTTACGGTGTGACGAAGAAAGCGTTATGAAAAATTTCTAATGATTTTCACGTACAACCGATTAGTTGCAACGGAACTTTAACCTAGCCAATTACCATTGTACAAAAATTGTTCACCACTCATTGGATAGCTCTCGATTTACCTAACCATATTACGTTAACCACTAAGGAGTGCTTGGCCGACAAGCTGCGGCATGAGCGTGATTGTTTAAATAATTGTTTACACACAGGTGATCATTCTCAATAATTTATATTGTGAACACGATTGCAAGCTTTATATAAGTAAAGACATAATTTTAAGACCGAATAACCGATAAACGATTTATCTGTTGGAGATGAAACTCGGACTGTGTTTATGTTTAACAAAATTTTTATGAAGTGCACTCGTGAGTGTGTATATAAGAAGCTGTGTATAAGCCACCACCAGTTACGACGAAACATTACATGGAGCATCAACAATCATCCAATGGACCATCGACGAAACGGAAACTTCCCAAATCGGCCAAGGAAAATAAAGTACGAGGTACGTGGTGTGGGTGCGGCAGGGGGCGCAAAGCCATAAAATGTCCCTCGTGGTTGCGTACTTGCACAAAAGCTGTCCCACCGTTTGTGTTTTTATTTATTTATTTATTTTTTTTTTTTTTTACATGGAATCATGTTTTAGCGATGGATCCCCCGCCGAAAAGTGAGACTATAAAGTGAGATGAAAGTAGCGCCAATAATTGTGATGATTTCCGCTTACAACCGAGTCGTTGCTAGGGAAATGGTACTTCGTCGTTTTTCATCCCCCGAAATTCGTTGACCATTCGTTCGAAAGCTCTCGATTTATCCAACCAAATTATGTTAACTACTGCGAAGTGCGTGGCCAACAAGCTGAGTTATGAGCAAGGTTATTTGAATAATTGTGTACACTCAGGTGATCATTCTCAATAATTGATATTGTGAACATGATTGCAACCGCTTGTTAATTTCTGATGATTTCATTGAGCTGGTGTTTCGATGATGTGATTCATAGCAGGTGATCCGAATATTGCGAGAACGGTTTGATTTGTGAAGCGGTGGTTAAATCATTTTAATAGGTAATTTCTATACTTTACACTATAGGAAGCTGTAATTTCGTATGTAGCCTCTTTAGCCTCTTTCTATAATAAAGTGAATGTTTACTCGCGAGTTTATATTAGGAGATCATCATCTCACAAGAGCTCAATCGTCGTGATCATTTCTATAATAAAGTGAGAGCGAGGAGCTAAAACATGATTCCATGTTTTTTACATTTTAGCAGTCATGCTCAAAGTAATAACATCCGGGGGGGTCCAGGGGGCCGAGTATTTTTCTTATGATTTTAACGTACAACCAAGCCGTTGCTGGGGAAATAAAACTTCTTTAGTGTTTATGGAACAAAAATCGTTCTCCATTCGTAGGAAAGCTCTCGATTCATCACGCATTTCTTTCATACTTGTTCTTCTATTTATGTCGTAGTTTTATATTAATTCATTTATGTTATAAATGTATATAGTAAACAATGCCGCTTGTTTTGTTGTCACTTGGTTGAGAAGTTAATTTTGGTTATAGTAATTGTAGACGCGCATCATAAAATAAAATTACCTCCCTAGGTAATTCCTTCTAATTTCGATTCTATTTGTCGTATGAAGCTTCTGACAAATATTGTTTTTGTTACTTTTTCTTTTCTGCCAGGCATGTTCCATGTTCTTGACTTTTAGCCACGGGCTCTATGTAATAACATCCGGGTGGTTTGCCCCCCCCCCCCCCCCCCCCCCCCCAGCGGGGTCAAGGGGCAGAGCCCCTTGCGAGGCCCGAAGGGCCGAGTTTTCTTGGTCGATTACAAAGGTTTATTATTGAAAATAATAAACCAAAAGAAAGAAAACAGGAAAAACATGGCGCATGTCAATACTACACTATACTTATAATATACCACTCAGCCTGTGAAACGCACGGACTGAACGGCTAATGATTAATATGCTAGGTGGTTATCGTCATATTGCTGCTAAGGGTGTGGTCATCTATCACTGGAAGACGTTTGGTTTCTCGAGAAATACGTGTCCCCTCGTCTTTTCTCTTCGATTATGTTCGGTCGAGTCGATAAAGGATGCCCACGGCGAGAAGAGGAAGGAGATGAGGGGAAAAAAGAGAGAAAAACACAAAAAAAGATAAAACGAATTCGTATACATAATGATGAGTTGGAGAGGAACATCAGTTCCAAGTGGAACGCTCCGCGGAACTGTTTGATATTCTAAGCGCCGCTCCGTCGTCGCCCGGGACATTATTGAACTGTGCACAAAGGGACTTCGGGGAAGACGTGGGTCCAATCCCAATAGCCACGACACGAGGTGCCAGTAACTATGATTTGTACGTACCTCTGTAGGAAGGCCTACCAACTACTTAACCTACCTAGGACTACTAGGTGCTCTTCTTCAGCTTTAATAGAGCTTCAATAGAGCACGAACTCGCGACGAAGTTGTGGAAACCCATTTCAAAACGGAAGTTAGTGAAAAAACGTCTATTACCACGAGGAATAAAGAGTTACAATGTTGAATCGATTTCGACGGTTAGGCCATCATCAGTATCAAACAATAACTGAAGACACATTAGAAAGGACACAGCTTTTATAGTCACAGGTGAAGGGAGATTGAATTCCATTGGTCCAGAGAAAGGAAAGGGGCAGGAGGTAAAACCAATTAAGTGCAAACCAAGTGAAGGGAGATTATAGCTAGTAACGGATATAGAGGAGATCTCGTTGATACCATATGGGATAAGGTTCATAGAAAAAACGAGTTTCACTATCTGCTTTACAAGCAGATCCATGTTACATGGATATGTCTTCGATTGGGGATTTCATAACGGTTGCCCTCGAGAGTTGTAAACAAATCATTTAACTTTGGACTGTAGGCGACGACATGTAGGATAAGGAATTTATTTTATCATTCTTGGAGGCACAAAAAGCATACTATAAATTAAAGTTATTTCTCCAATACAGACGCAATGAGTTGTTGTTAACAGTCGACTGTTGTCAGGGGATGAAAATGTTTCCTATGGAGTGGAGTAAATGATGCTATTGCTTTACGTTAAGGATATTGTAACCGGCTTATTAAAATTGTTTATAGTCCAATCAACTTAGTTTAGGAATGTAGCCAGGTACGTAAGGAGGGGGAAATTGGTAGCTTGAGATGTGAACATTTATCACATAAATCAAGCGCTTTCCAACGAGTGGCGAACGATTTTTGTGCGATGAAAACTGCGGAAGTTCCATTCCCCTAGCAACGTCTGGGTTGTACGTGAAAAACACTGAAATTGTGACATCAATTTTGCGTCACGGAAATTTTTGGTTGACCCCCCAGAGCAAAGACATATCCATGTCAAAAGAGTAGGGAAAAAGTTTCCAATCTGGCTAGGGAAGATGTAAATTTAGAAGAAAAGCATTGGATAAGTATACCTTATTATATATGTGAAAAACGGACTTCGGATTCAGCACCCTCGAAAAACCCCAGGACCAGTATCAGTTTCGTGAGGGCACGGCTTTGATTTTTTATTGTTGTTGTTGGGGAGTGTAATTTATTAAATTTGGATACCCATGAATTTAGAGAGATAGGACATGGGTCTAAAGGGAGATAGTACATTAAAGGGGGATAGGACGTGGATCTTTTTAGGCTAAGACGAAAGTCACTGGTCCTTCCAATATGATCGGGCTCCCAAAATTGAATTGAGTTACCCATGAATTAAGCAACATCGCAGACAGAACAGAACGATTTTGGCGGTTCTTTTTAAAGAGAAGATGGGATTGATGGCTTGTCCTTTGACAGCAAGTAGAGGTCAAGGCGCCTCCTAATTGAATGGCGACCCATCCAAACCCTTTGGCCCGTTTAAGTTAATCAGATTAAATCGGTCGGCCACTTCCCATTCTTAATTCGACCCGATCAGCTCTAGCCATTCCAATTCCTTTTCCACAACCCAAACACCAGACCAGTGGTCAAGAAATCGATTCCATCGGATAAAGTTATTTTATTGGGTATTGGCTATTCTTATCGGGAATTTTGCTCTGATTTCGGATATACCACCTCCTCCTTTACGAAATATTATCGTCAAAAACCTTTAATAAACACGTATTTCAACATATTTTGCGTCCTAGCAGCTATTCATAACGTTCAAAACAAGAAAAAAGTTGTAGAGAATGAAATTTTGAGTCGATTGATCACCAGAAAAAGTAGAAAGCACCGAAAATAAGGAGGATATTGAATTTTAAAGTTTTACGGAACCGGTAAATATCGCTTATTAGCATGTTAGAGGTCGAACTTGACATTAAATCGAGTTTCTTAAAGAAGAAAAGTTGTAGCTAATCAAATTCTACGTCACCAATCTAGAAGTCACAAAAAATTTCAAAATATCATGCTTTGGGGTTTTATGGTGTTTTCAAGCTTCATCGTACACGTTTTTTCAACTTTCACTCTTCACTGTTCTCCCGGTGTGTGTGGGGTGTGTGTGTGTGTGTGTGTGTCTATCTGTCTGTCGTGTGTCCGCAAATCCTTGTAACAAGCTTATTTTCCACAGTTTTCATCCGATTTGGATGAAATTTTCAGGGGATGTGCGAGCTAGGGGGAAGACAGTCCCCTATCAGTTTCATCGTTCATGACTCAATACTTCACTCTGCGCATGCGCAAACGCTAATTTCACCAAGAATCATTTTCTCACGCCCTAGTCATCCGATCTTGCTCAGATTTGCATTTAAATGATAGTTGGGGAATGAAAGTTTGATCATCTGATATAAATTTCAACAGGATTGTATCTTCATCAGCTACTGCGCATGCGCCATTATGGAATCCTTGTGACAAGCTATGCTCCTTATGATTTTTATTTAAGGCATTTTTGTTTTTTAGGTCCCAGGATTTTTTTAGAATTAAACCTTAACATAAAACTTATAGACAAATTTAGTCATTTAAAAAAAAGTGTTTATGAGTTTCTTTTGCAGCAGTATTGACTGATTCCTATATTAATCTTTCATTACTAAACTTTTTTCATTGATTCCTCTTGTTTTACTTAGTAAATTTTTTGTTCCTTTTTTTCGCTATTTCCTCTACGTATACTTTTAATTTTTCTTTTGGTTTATTGATCACTAGTGTAAATTTTATGTATTACTAGTTTTACATGCAACTCCTGATCTCCGGACAATTTCCTAAAATTATGGAGATCAGAAATTGCCAAAATGTTTTTGTTTTTTATATTTTTTGTAAATGATTTAAAACGTACATTTTTAAGTATCTAATACTTTACATATTGTATACTTCATATCTGTTAATAAATGGCTTTTATTTAACAAAAAAAATTTTAAAAAGCTTATTTTCCACAGTTTTCATCCCATCTGGATGAAAATTTTAGGGAATGTGTGGGCTAAGGAGTAGACGGACCCCTGTCAGTTTCATTTTTGCCAAATCAATACTTTACTCTGCTCGTGCACAAACGTAAATTCCATTATTCTCCTTTTTTTACGCCCTAGCGTCCGATCTCGCTTAAATTTGGATGATACTTGGGGGATGACAATTTGATCATCCCATATCAATTTCACCGTGAATATATCACTAATAGCTATTGCGCATGCGCCTATGAGAAATCCTTGTAACGACCTTAATTTCCACTGTTTTCACCCGATTTCGATGTAATTGTCAGTGAATGCGCGGGTTAGGTTGTAGATGGTCCCCTATCAGTTTCATTTTTGCCAAATCAATACTTCTTTCTGCACATGCGCAAACGTAAATTCCATTATGCTCCATTTTTTCTCACTCTAGTCGTTCGATTTCACTTATATTTGGTTGATAGTTAGAAAAAGATGACTTGATTACCTCATATCAATTTCAACACAGCGCATGCGCCAATGTGAAATCCTTGTAATGACCTTAATTTCCACAGTTTTCATCCGATTTTGACGAAATTGTCAGCGAATGCTGTTGTACTCGTAGATAGTATGCACTGTACCTATTTCATTGTTTTCAACTCATCAGTTCTGTTCATTCTGCGCATGCACAAACGTGAATTACATTGAGTATTATTTTAGCATGAATATGCTTTAGCCGTGACCTAACTACCGAAAAATGTCCCACGAGAGTGCAACGAAAGTAGCGCCAATAATTGTGATGATTTCCGCTTACAACCGAGTCGTTGCTAGGGATATGATACTTCGTCGTTTTTCATCCCACAAAATTCGTTGACCATTCGTTCGAAAGCTCTCGATTTATCCAACCATACTATATTAACTACTGCGAAGTGCGGGGCCAACAAGCTGAGTTATGAGCATGGTTATATGAATAATTGCTTACACACAGGTGATCATTCTCAATTATTGATATTGTGAACATGATTGCAACCGCTTGTTAATTTCTGATGATTTCATTGAGCTGGTGTTTCGATTATGTGATTCATAGCAGGTGATCCGAATATTGCGAGAACGGTTAGATTTGTGAAGCGGTCGTTAAATTATTTTAATAGGTAATTTCTATACTTTACACTATAGGAAGCTGTAATTTCGTATGTAGCCTCTTTAGCCTCTTTCTATAATAAAGTGAATGTTTACTCGCGAGTTTCTATTAGGAGATCATCATCTCACAAGAGCTCAATGGTCGTGATCATTTCTATAATAAAGTGAGAGCGAGGAGCTAAAACATGATTCCATGTTTTAGGATTGATGGCAGAATGATAAACAGAGTTCAGAGGCCGATGGGGGGTCGGGTTCAGAGAATCGACGAGGAGTGAGTTGTGTACGGCTAAAGCATATTCATGTTTTTTAATTTTAGCCGTCAGGCTCAAAGGAGCTGTGGCTTTTTTTCGTTTCTTAATTGACCAATTATGACATTTCATGCTATTACTTGATTTACTCTTTTCCTCTATCGAATTTTTCAAGATCATTTAAAACTTTTCAATGATCTCTACCACGGTTACTTTACTAGACGGTACGTGTCAACGCCGGGGGCTCCTGGCCTATGACGTAGTTGGTCCCTTTACCATTGCGGGAGCCTCTCGAATACGCACGGAATCAGTGCAAAACAAACGTTTTAAGTAACTCTACTGATGATTTCATCAACTATTCTTCGATAGATTGTTATTGAAAGCTATTTTCTGTATTATACCTAGTTTAAAATTTGGTTTTTTAGAAATTAGATGAAGAAAAAAAAAGTCCAGTCATGCAGCATGACCCCATGAGCGAATTTTTGAAGAATATTACCGATTTTTACAACCAGCGAACGGCATTATTTCGATTTTTGACTGATTTTTCAACTTTGAAATTTTTGAAAACTTGATACATATTCTTATAGGAAATTTTACGCTGATTCCGAATATACCACATGTTAGTATGCTGAAAAAATTATTTCGCACGACAAATCGCAAAAAACAGGCTATTTTGAAATTTTTGACTACATTTTTGAAAATTTCATCCCGAAGATGTAATCCGATCAAGCTGGCCAACGAACTTGAACTTTCGTTTTGTGCCCTTAACATTTTAAAATTTGTTTGAAGTTTCTAGCACAATTCTACGGACAGTTATCGTCTGGAATGACACATAAATATACATGCATACATATATGCATACATACATAAAAAAAATGCGTTAAACTTCAGAATATGATTCAGAATAGCCTGAAACGGATTTCTGCATAAAAATTTTTTCAAAAATTCACATTCTACAAATTTTGAGGCGAGAGCAATAGCTTAATTTTCTTCAAAAATTCGCTAACAGAAAGATCATCTTTTCCTCATTTATCTACGGAGAAAAGAACAGATATTATGTTACTTTGAGGCAAACGAGTTTGCAAGGTAGGTATCTAGGATAAAAAAGAGAATATTCAAGAATAATGAATGAAATAAAAATATTTAATTACAGATAGGTAATTACATTAATTCTACGTAAGTTATTCACTTTGATTATTTTAAAAAAATTAGAAGTAAAGCATAAGGTAAACTTTGATTGTAGGTACATAATAGGTAGGTAATTATAACAGCAACACAAAAATACAAATTGATCCAACTTGTTTCTTCATTTTCTTGAATTTTTTTCTGCTTTCACTGGCACTCCGTTTTCTTGATTTCAAAAGTTTTTCTTCCTTTCGTAACTTATTTATATTCTTCATTCTGATAAATGTTCGAGTCCTAACAAAGCACGAAACTACGAAATCATCAATCTCGGGATTCTTATGTTTTACGACTTCAATTAGACGAGAAAAAACTCCTGCGTTCAGACAAATAAAATTCCCGTAAAATTTTTGAAATTCGTCTTCGATTTCCCGTACACAGTTCATGAATTTTTTGGATTTTCATGGATTTTCAACAAGTTTTAAATCGGTCTCCGTTTCGAAACTCAGAACAGCCTGAATTTCCTTGCGAATGGATCGTTTTTCCGATCGATTTTTGCGATCATCGTTAGGAAAAGCTGTCGATATGGTTTTTGTCGCAGGAGATTTACCCAAAAGCAGGTGTGGTACTGTGCCCGGTTTCAAATCAAATTTTGGTGGAATTTTTGTAACTCAGCTCTCAAATCACGCTTATAATCACTCTCATCAAAATGAGTAGAACATACCCGAGCTTTGTCTATCTTGAATGAGTCTGCACGCTTACACGCCACAATCCACTTGGATCTCGTCTCCTTGTCCTTCGGAAACCGGTGAAAATTGAGTCTAGGATTTTTCTCACCGTCTTTTTTGAACAAGTCGCTATGGCACGGCAAACAATTTTTAAAAACTTCACTCACCAACAAAATTAGAAACGTGAATGAGGGTTTACGCGCAATGCACAGGGCGAGTGAAAGGTGGCAGAGGGGACCAGTGACGTGGCGCTCCTTGGGTTTTCCGTGATCTATACATTCATGATACTTAAAAGAGGAAGCCATGTGCCACACCCAACTTGGCAGGCGTTTTGTCGGCGCTTTCTAATTTTTTTGGTGACCAATCGACTCAAAATTTCATTCTCTACAACTTTTTTCTTTTTTTGAACGTTATGAATAGCTAGTAGAACATAAATTATGTTGAAAAACGTGTTAATTAAAGGTTTTTTAAAAATATAATATTACGTAAAGGGCAGTTTTAGGTATAGGAACATGTGAGTTATTCGAAATCAGCGCAAAATTTCTCATGAGAATAGCATGTAAAATAATTTTGATTCGACAGAATTGATTTCTGGACCACTGCGCCCCGCAACCGAAATTAAAAGTCCAAGTCTTAACGTTGTTCTATTTATGGGCGGGAGTTGTTTGGTAAACCTCTTGAGGATTGTAGTAACAAACGTCATCCAGGCATCGGTATGTTCTATTTTTGGATCGTTCGGAATAAGGAGGCGTTAACTTCTGAATATAACTCGGATCTACTTCATATGAGGGACTTCACACAAGTTTATTTTCTACACGAGGTTAATTTCGTTGCACGGAATATACTAAATGCCAGGCCAATAATGAGGTATCTAATTCTATCTTCGAGAGGTTACAGAGTGGGTTTTAAAACTAGAAATAGTCTTAGAGCATTACTAGTTTCCGTTAAAAATCAATTTTCCGGATAAAAGTGGGGTTTATTAACGAAAATGTTCTAGTGGTTACGAATATTGCGGTCAAATGGTAGGAAATTCAGGGAAAGAATAGAACCAAGAGGATTTCAGGGATAAATAAGGGTAAGTCTGGAGTCTGGGGGTGGTCTGGGTGCTCGCAAGCTCGCATCTCAAAATTACAAAACATCAAGTAGTCAATCCCTTAGTAAAAATACAGATTAGTCGGACATGTAGGTCAGAATGAAGTGTATGATATCTCTGCTTATCTTTCACGGGCTCAAACATGTTTCCGGCATTCAAATACTATCTCTTTATATTTCTATACCTTTCCACTACAATATATGTTAGTATCAAAACGATTGGAGGTGGCGCCATATATTGTATACAATTACCCAATTTTTATTTGACAGATAGGCAGTTTGTAGAATTCCTTAATTTCTGTCCAAAGGGAGTTGTGTTGAAGTACTTGAAAAATTCGAAATAATCAAAAGTGACAGATCTGGTAAATGTTTAAATGAGGATATTCCTCAATATATTTCACCACTGATGAGCCCATTTCTATAAAGCTTGGAATTATACCTTCACACTGTTGAAACCATATTGAGTACGTATTTCTACCCCTCCTTTCACTTCATCTGATTAGCTACAATCCCCCTTCACTTTGCTTGCACTTGATTGGTTGTTCCTCCCAGCCCTTTCCTTTCTCTAGACCAATGGGGTTCAATCACCCTTCACCTGTGCTTTAACCTTTAAGCTGTCCTTTCTAATGTGTTTTCTGTTATTGTTTGTTACTGATGATGGCCTTACCGTCGAAATCGATTCAGCATTGTACCTCTTTATTTTTCATGGAAATAGACAACTTTTTCAATTTGTTTACTAACACCAATAGGTATGATTACACCCTGCAAAATATATCCGTTACTGGCGGGTTCATGCTTTTCGCACTGACCCGCGAGTGGAATGTTCCTGGGCTGCCAGTGTCAAAGGCCTTCACCCCCCCGCGGCACTGCCAGTGTTGCCAGACCCACACCACCAACTATCCGTAGACCCTACCTTAAAAGATCAGTAGAAAATTGCTATAGAATGTTGGAGCAAGCACGCAGCATGTCCATCTTTAAAAATTTTCGTACTTTTTTGCATAATATTTATAGCAACTTGAATTGGAATTCGCCACGCAGGAACCGATTTGATTGTTATGTTTAGTTCACAGACATTTTTAATCATAAAATTTTTAGAAAATACCTACTCTAAATAGTAACCTGACATAAAAACCAATTTTATTATTTTTATACGTTTTTGTTGCAGTTTTATAGAATGTTTGTGAAAGCGAAGTTTTTGCGTAGGCACAAAAAGTTTAAGCACAATGACGAATAGTTCATTTCAGACGATATCTTTTCTCAGGATTGGGGGGAAAAATGTATTCACTCATGTATAACCTTTTTCTTTAATGCAACATATCCAGAATGATCAATATTCTACAAAGTTCCTCACTTATTAACTCATTCAAGGAAGTAAGCTCTTCATACTTATTTTCTAAGACCTGGAACTTCGCTGTAATGGCGGTAGCGTCAATAGGTTGAACATCACACAAGGGTTACAAAGTATTGTAGACCCGGGTGAATACTGTCCTACACACTAGCCGTTTTTTGATGTTATTGGACATGAAGAAGAAATATCAACTAAATAATCAAAAGAAACTTTCCAACCTGGTCTTCGTAGAGGCCATTACATATTACAAATGCTTGTATACGAGTCTGCAACACATTGGGACATTTTCATGTGTGTTTTCTTATTGTATTTATTACTAGGCAGATCTCATCCGTGCATTGCACGGCGGGGCGTACAGATCAATTAAATGGGCCATAAGAGAAATCATTACCGAGCAATGACTCGGTTGTAAGCGGAAATCATCAAAATATTTTCGTGAGCAATTTTCCGTGAGGTTTTTAGTTCATGTGCCATAGCAAAGACATAAAGAAAACAGTTGATTGTTCTCTACGCAACACAGTGAGTCTATTTTATTTATTGGTAAGTAGCGTGAGCAAGTTTTCGTGACAATTTTTCAGTTTATGTGCCAAAGCAAAGGCATGAAAATGTCAAAAATGTCAAAATCAGTACCTACCTGACTAAACTTCTTACGTAAATCCGTCGATGAACGTCATCCTTCGGTGCGAATTCTATTCAAAGTGATCGTTGCTTCTTCTTCATTGCCAAAATGCCAAAATTTCTTTTTGTAACTAACGTTCGTAACTACCCACGAAAAAGGGTTATGTAGCTCTACACATAAAACAACGCACTTCAACTCGACCGAAAATACAAAGGACTTTATTACAAAAGACGTATTCAACAACTTAGGACTGAATAAAAAAAGGTACTTATAACACAACGCTATAATACGGACTTTACTTTAGAGTAAATTCTTGGAAACAACCACATGCCTGAAGGAACTTAAAAAACATAAATTACCAGCAGAGACAACAAAACATTACTAGAAAAAAAACCTACCAATTATGAACATTCAGTTTGGCTAATGGAATAAACCGAAACTCCTCTAGTGGAAGCCACTCATAACGTAAATTTCATTCTACGGTCTTTAGAAAAGTGGAAACCCTGCCTTGGGCATGGCCCCGAAAATGATCAGAAATATCCCGGTATGACCTCTTTTTCCCGTTCCTTGCCCTTTATTTCCCGTTTCTTGCCCTTTATTTCCCATCACAGTCTAACCTGAATTGACGAAATTTCTCTCTTGATAGAGTGATATTATGGCAATCTACGTACTTTTTCACTGGTAGATGGATCTTAAACCTCCTTGGATGGAGCGTAAACCTATTCCTTCTAGCATCCACCTTGGGGCCACAGCATGGAGCTACAGACCGCTTTTCGTTCTAATTTGAAACGATGAGTTTTGTCTGTAAAGTCTTCGTTCCAGTTTGTTACTTTTTCCCCAAATGTACTGGGGCAATGTCCCGATGCCCCCCCTCACCGGCCGTCCCTGGACCCAGAGAGTCTCCCTATCAAATTTCAGCTTCCATGGGTGAACGAGAGAGATTTTAGTTCTCAGGTGATCTGGAAAGAATTGCCACAATTGCAACAATCTCTTAATGATCCAGAGAGTCTACTGATAAAATTTGAACTTCCTAGAGTGAACTGGCAACAGATTAGCGCACTCAGCTGTTAAGGAAAGAGCCCATTATATCAATCGTCCCGTAATGTCCCAGAGAATCTCCCTATCAAATTCCAACTTCCTATAATTATATAATATATAGAAGTATATAGAAGGTACCTACCTAGCTTTTATTTACTAGTACCAGCTAGTATAACTACTGTACCATCTACCATGTGATGACTTCTTTTCGAGGAAAACTGATTTTGTAGGACGAGAATTAACGAATTTATTTTTGCTTGTCAGTTGTTTGGTCATAACCGTGACGCAAATTTTCACTTGACCCCAGCCAAAATACATATTCATTAGGGTGCCCGCTATTTTGAGAAAGGTGGAATTTTGATGACCTCCACCCAAAATTTGGTTTAAAATGTCGAAAAAATGACCCCTAAATTTGTTCAGATTTTTCGCATAACAAAAACCTACGCCTGTAGCTCGATTTTGGTTTTTGAAATTCGCTTTTTTCGCCAATTTCAGACTTTTGAGTATATAACTTTTACAAACTTCTTTGAAAAGTTGTGAAACTTCGTATACTTACATTTTTGGGGTCGCTGAACTCGAGTATGCAGTCAAAACAAGTCGACAGCAACAAATTTTGACAGTTTGGAATCTCAAAATCGTGAAAATCATGTCAAAAAATTACAATTTTTCAAAATTCATTGTAAAATTCTACAAAATTGTTTGTTAAAATTAAATCTACGGTAAATTTTGAAAAATTGTCATTTTTTGACGATTTTGAGATTTCAAACTGTCAAAAGATGTTGCTGTCGATTTGTGTTGAATGCATATTCGAGTTCAGCGACCCCAAAAACATAAGTATACGAAGTTTCACAATTTTACAAAGAAGTTTGTAAAAGTTATATTCAAAAGTCTGATATTGGCAAAAAAAAAAAAAACGTATTTCAAAAACCAAAATCGTAGGTAAAAGTAAGTGAAAACTCAAGCAAGTATCTCACTTTTTCTACGTCTTGTCTGAGGTTACCTTTTGGATTAGTTTCAGCCTCAGAAATTTTCCAGCAACTTATGAGAGCTTAGCTCATTTTAATGAATTATAAATACCTACGAGTTTCGCACAATATCGTGCAAAATATTCAGATTGATCGAATGAATGAATGATTGAGGGAGCAAAAGCACTTCTTTCTAAAAAATTCGTTTAAATGAAATAAGTTCCAGTCATGCAGCATGATCGTATGAGCGAATTTTCGTAAATCATCGTATTATATAATATTAGATTGTTTTGAAATTTGAGCTTTTCGAGTGCAAGTAAATTGTTAACAATTGATTTTATTGCAAAAAACGTATTCTAAATAATAATCTCCAGTTCAAATAGAGGTTTTAAATTTTTACCTTTTTTGCAGTTTTCATCGATTTTTTAGCAAATTTTAATGAATTTCAAGTACATTTTATAGCATAATTTTTTACATAAATTTTTGAATGTTCTATTCATAGTTAATAGACTTTATTTGAGCAATATTCTACCAGCGGATATGAATTAAACGATTTTTAGTGATTTTTTAGTACATTTTTTGAAATTTTACCAGTTTAATGTGCTCAAAAAGTGATGTCCAACGAACTCATCCTTTCTTTTGAAATGCTTGATTTTTTTGGCGAAAGAACAAAGTTTTTATCTCAATTCTATCGAGAGTTATCGTCCGGAATGACACATACATATATATACACATATAAAAAAGTCCAGTCATGCAGCATGACTCCATGAGCGAATTTTTGAAGAAATCTTCGACATTCAGTCGCTCTTATTCCATAAGAGTAGTTCAATCTGAATTTGGACAATGTTTCATGCAAATATTACCGATTTTTACAACTAGCGAACGGCATTATTTCGATTTTTGACTGGTTTTTCAACTTTGAAATTTTTGAAAACTTGATACATATTCTTATAGGAAATTTTACGCTGATTCCGAATATACCACACGTTAGTATGCTGAAAAAATTATTTCGCACAACAAATCGCAAAAAACAGGCTATTTTGAAATTTTTGACTACATTTTTGAAAATTTCAACCCGAAGATGTAATCCGATCATGCTGGCCAACGAACTTGAACTTTCGTTTTGTGTCCTTAACATTTTAAAATTTGTTTGAAGTTTCTAGCACAATTCTACGGACAGTTATCGTCTGGAATGACACATACATACATATATACATACATACATTAAAAAAGTCCAGTCATGCAGCATGACCCCATGAGCGAATTTTTGAAGAAATCTTCGACATTTCAGTCGCTATTGATCGTGTTGAGAAATTTTAGTTTATGATTTTGATAGACAAGCATGGAATCAAATTATTAACACATGCACAGAGTAAACTCATCAGTTGTGATTACATTTTTTTTTTTTTTTTTTAAAGCACCTACTACCTACGTTTTAAACAGCATGGTTCTAGGATTGGTTATACAGGGATACTTCCATAAGAGTAGTTCAATCTGAATTTGGACAATGTTTCATGCAAATATTACCGATTTTTACAACTAGCGAACGGCATTATTGCGATTTTTGACTGATTTTTCAACTTTGAAATTTTTGAAAACTTGATACATATTCTTATAGGAAATTTTACGCTGATTCCGAATATACCACATGTTAGTATGCTGAAAAATTATTTCGCACAACAAATCGCAAAAAACAGGCTATTTTGAAATTTTTGACTACATTTTTGAAAATTTCAACCCGAAGATGTAATCCGATCATGCTGGCCAACGAACTTGAACTTTCGTTTTGTGTCCTTAACATTTTAAAATTTGTTTGAAGTTTCTAGCACAATTCTACGGACAGTTATCGTCTGGAATGACACATACATACATACATATATACATACATACATATATACATACATATATACATATATACATATATACATATATACATACATAAAAAAATGCGTTAAACTTCAGAATATGATTCAGAATAGCCTGAAACGGATTTCTGCATAAAAATTTTTCAAAAATTCACATTCTTCAAATTTTGAGGCGAGAGCAATAGCTTAATTTTCTTCAAAAATTCGCTAAAATGCGTTAAACTTCAGAATATGATTCAGAATAGCCTGAAACGGATTTCTGCATAAAATTTTTTCAAAAATTCACATTCTACAAATTTTGAGGCGAGAGCAATAGCTTAATTTTCTTCAAAAATTCGCTAAAAGCGTTAAAATCCAGGAATCATTTCAGAATGCCTCAAAACAGATTTCGATGAAGAAAATGTTTGAAAATTTTTATTTTAAAATTTTTGGAGCCATTGCAATAGCTTTATTTTCTAAGAAAATTCGCTAAAAATCAGTTGAATTTTTCGTTTCTCGAAGAAATCCGTAAACACTTCCGAGAATCCGTAGAAAACAGAAAACACCGATGGCTTGGCGACCCTGCGCACCGCACCGCACCGCACGTCTGTCCGCACCCCCCTTCCTCTTCATGACTACCTGAGCCCCCCCGCACCCCTTCATGACTACCTGAACCCCCTCTCCTCAGTACCTCCTAGTACCGGTCCCCCTTGCCGACCCCCTCCCATCGCGTTCTCACGAGAACCCCCTCCCTCCCTCTCCTTCTAACCACCAACTCCTCTCTCTTCTTTCAACGGCCAGTAGTTGTGCGCTCTCGGCTGCGGTCGTATCCCATCGTCCCGTCCGCGGTTTTTTCTTTTTTTTTCGTTTAATTTTTGTGTATTTTTGATTTTTTTCCCCTCTCCAAATATTAGGTATCCAATTTTCCTCTATTTTCGGACTTTCGCATTGGTTCTTCTCTTCGGCGAAAATTGTCTGAGTTTATCGCGGGTTTTGTTTTGATTGGTCCGCATTGTTTGGTCCTCCGGGCCCGCACCCCTCGCCCATCCGACAGGATAACCGTTACACGGGAGGGTTGCAACTCCGCGCCGCTGTTTCGAAATTCTCTTCCATCGAACGACCACCGCTTCAGAATGGACCTCCGTGGGTGATTTTCGCGTAAACGCTCCGCGGTCACCACTTTTATTTTCGCGTAGAAAAAGCGATTTTTTTTCCTCTCTAGGGGGATAAAGTGTCAGTGCCATGGGATCCGCCACCTCGACGCACGAGCCGTTGGATCACAAAAATGCTCCTTCCAACTTCAAGAGACATGCCAGCTGCCGCGGCACCAAGGTAACTTCACCTTTCTCTTTCTTCTTCCCTCTCATCCCTCCCCATCTGCATCTTGTCTGCCCTTTCATTTCCTTTCTCTTTATACTTTATCATTCCCATCCATCCTCCTCAAGGCCACATATCTTGCAGGTTGCACAGCATCTAATCATCCTGAAAATGGTAAATCAATCGTGCAGCACGTCCTTATGATAAAACTTTAATTTTTTCAGGGTTTTAAAAACAAATTTTCTGAAATTTAATCACGTATTATTCTAAATTTCGGTACGATTCTACACAACACTATGATTCAAATGAATTCGTCATTGAAAAAACTATATAAATTGTTCTGCTACACTGCTGTGAAAAATTCACTGTCAAAAAAACTCAGATTCAAACTCATGGTGGCCGGACCGTAAGATACCTACATAACAGTCTACTGAGACAAATTCTCACTTTTCGGTAAGTTGACATCCAGGAAAAGAGTTCACGACAAATCCCAGCTCAATAGATTGGTCCAGTGTGAAGTAAACCAAGAATAGATTGACAGTGATTCCTTAGTTTTTCACAGCAGTGTATATAGGGTGTCCCATCTAAACGGGCCCATCGGGAAATCACAGCCTTACGGTGCGAGCTATCGAAAAATTGAACTGGACCTTTTTTATGGTATTTCAACTCAGCTTCACGATGCGGAAGTCGGATTTTTATTTTTCCATGTTTTAGGGTCTCAAATCATTGATTGAAACTTACGGTTTCCTCTTGACCCCCTTTTTTTATTGCTTTTTTCGATTCTAGGTTGAATTAGGAAAAGAAAATGCCTCTTTGAAATTTCCTTTTTGTGGCTTCGTTTCTGAGTCATTCCACTTTTTGCGAAATACAGAAAATAGCCGATTCCTTTTAGAGATTACCGTCACTTTCTTACTATTTTTATCTTCAATTTTTGAAATGTTCACCACACTTTTGAAATCAGCATTAAACTATCTATCATCAGATCCCAGCTTCCATAATCAACAATCACCATCAGGGGGATGACATTACACTTGAACCGCTTACGATTTAAAAACAAAAAGTTTTCCAAATCGTCGTTTGGAAAAAAACCCCTTAAACTGTTCAGTACTATTACACATTTATTAGAAGAACGTATGAGACGCCGTCTTCTGGACTAATGTAAGGTTCTTTAAATAATCAAGTTCATACAATAGGTATATCAAGAAGCTGTTGTTTTCTTGACCCTTGAATACAGTTTGCAGGAGAAGGAGCAGAGGCTGCAGAAGGAGCAGGTGGCATTTTCGATTTATCACAACACAACTGACTGGAAGTCTCCTCGTGGTACATTTTTTAAACTGTATTCTGAACAGTGATTCTGTATGTACTGAACAGTGTGAGGGGTTTTTTTTTCAAACGACGGTTTCAAAACTTTTTTTAGCGAATTTTTGAAGAAAATTAATTAGCGAATTTTTGAAGAAAATTAAGCTATTGCTCTCGCCTCAAAATTTGTAGAATGTGAATTTTTGAAAAATTTTTATGCAGAAATCCGTTTCAGGCTATTCTGAATCATATTCTGAAGTTTAACGCATTTTTTTATGTATGTATGTATGTATATATGTATGTATATATGTATGTATATATGTATGTATGTATGTATGTATGTGTCATTCCAGACGATAACTGTCCGTAGAATTGTGCTAGAAACTTCAAACAAATTTTAAAATGTTAAGGACACAAAACGAAAGTTCAAGTTCGTTGGCCAGCATGATCGGATTACATCTTCGGGTTGAAATTTTCAAAAATGTAGTCAAAAATTTCAAAATAGCCTGTTTTTTGCGATTTGTTGTGCGAAATAATTTTTTCAGTATACTAACATGTGGTATATTCGGAATCAGCGTAGAATTTCCTATAAGAATATGTATCAAGTTTTCAAAAATTTCAAAGTTAAAAAATCAGTCAAAAATCGAAATAATGCCGTTCGTTAGTTGTAAAACTCGGTAATATTTGCATGAAACATTGTTCAAATTCAGATTGTCTTTAAATCTACAAGATTAGTTTAATAATAATAAATTATGAGTACTTCCTAATTATTTTTAATAATTTGATTCCATGTTTGTCTATCAAAGTCATAAACTAAAATTTCTCTACACGATCAATAGCGACTGAAATGTTTAAGATTTCTTCAAAAATTCGCTCATGGGGTCATGCTGCATGACTGGACTTTTTAAATCGTAAGCGGTTCAAGTTTAATGTCATCCCCCTGATGGTGATTGTTGATTATGGACGCTGGGGTCTGATGATAGATAGTTTAATGCTGATTTCAAAAGAGTGGTGAACATCTCAAAAATTGAAGATAAAAATAGGTAGTAAGAAAGTGTCGGTAATCTCTAAAAGGAATCGGCGATTTTCTGTATTTCGCAAAAAGTGGAATAACTCAGAAACGAAGCTCCAAAAAGAAAATTTCAAAGAGGCATTTTCTGTTCCAAATCCAACCTAGAATCGAAAAAAGCAATAAAAAAGGGGGGTCAAGCGAAAACCTTAAGTTTCAATCAATGATTTGAGACCCTAAAACATGGAAAAATAAAAATCGGACTTCCGCATCGTGAAGCTGAGTTAAAATACCATAAAAAAGGTCCAGTTCAATTTTTCGATAGCTCGCACCGTAAGGCTGTAATTTCCCGAAGGGCCCGTTTAGATGGGACACCCTGTATAAAATGTATATTATACATAATGTAGCAGAGTTTGGTTCGTTCAAGTTGGTGGTTGGTAGGTACCTACTGATGTTTATGGTAGAATATATTCTCCCTACTTGAACGTTACGTTCAAAATTCCTATCGCCCTGATTTTATAGCTTTCAAACTTTGTTAATTTCTACAGATTGGTTTTCTTCAAGTTACTACTCAAAATTTAAATTGTTGTCAGTTGGGAAATCTGCCCAGCTGACGCCGTCTTGAAATGTTGTTTAGGGATGCATGCTGGCCATTTTGAGAAAATTTCCGCCTTTTATCTCCCAGTTAAATTAGATGCACAATTTGACCAAATTTGAACACGTCAGGTACTTATTTGGCCCGGGGTCAGCCGTCAGTCGCCCTTGAACCTGGACCAGTGATGGAAAACCTACGTTTTGAAAAAAATGCCAGCCATTTAACTCTCGGTTAAGTATGTTACTAACCGAAATTTAAATTCTTGTCAGGAAATCTGCCCTGCTGACACCGTCAGTCGTCTTGAAATGTTGCTCTGGGATGCGTGCTGGTCATTTTGAGAAATTTTCAGCGATTTATTAGTCGGTTAAATAAATGAGCTGCCGAAATTTTGACAGCTTACTTCAAATTTTCTAAATCAATGCCCCGGCGGATCGTGGATCTCGTTGCAAGGCATAGCCCCTTCGATCGAAGGGCATTCAAGCTATCTTCCTGTTGAATTTGGAGGCCACTCGCTACCTCTCTGTCCATTACGTGCAAAATGCCTATCGCCCTGATTTTTTTATGGCTTTCAAATTTTTGTTTTTCTTAACACATTTTTCGTAAACTGAGCTTTTGACAAAAGTGCTGGTTTTATATTATTAATATGATTGTTTGTTTGTATAATATTTTATTATTTGGAACAGGAGCAATTTCTTATTTTGATTCCAATCCAGAAAATTATCTGAACGACACATATATGTATGTATAGAATATGTACATATGTGTATATGCATGTATTGCAAACCCTATTATAACAAATTGAGTGGAATTACGCAGGAAACTCTGATAAAAGGCCTTCGGCTATTCTGTGCACTGAGCAGCATCAATAAATTCTAGGCTTCCAGTAGTTTCTGCATTAACAACTTTTAAATTGATCCTTGGTTAAAGTTATCGAAGAAATTACAGTTTTATTCGGTTTGGATTTGATACTCATGGTGAGGTAAAGTGATCCATTGGGATAAAGTCATTCGAAATCATGTTACGGCCAAATCTGTGAGTCACTTCAGTTTGATTTGGGCTTCAGTATTGTTGAGAACCTTACCAAAAGGCGCCAATTCGCGATTAGATACATTTACCCGTTGCAGAGTAAACTCGTTGAGAGTTGACTCGAACAAATGAGTAGAATTACGCGGGAATGTGACGTGCCGTTTAGTCTGCAGCTTGAAGATGCAAATTTCTGTTGGAAGGGGCAATTCATTGTCTAACCAACTCACTGGATGAAATTGACAGCATAGAAAAAATACACTGCCAAGGAAATGGCACATGAGCTTCCTCGTGACCTTCACAGTTCCAATGACCGAAACAAGAAAATTTTGTTTGCGCCTGCGCAGAGGCTACCGTTGATTCGATCATGACGGAACTGATAGGGGACCATGTAGAGCAATACCCGCACAATCCCTAAACGTTTGAAGAAAATCGCATCAAAATTGTGGAAATTACGGCTGTTGCAAGGACCGTAACAAGAATATTTCGTTCACGCATGCGCAGAGCGTACCGCTAATGCAATTATAATGCTTGTCTTATGGGACCTCAAGGGACCTTACCCACATCACCCCTGAAAATCTGACCGAAATCCGTTCAACATTGACCGAGTTATGACCGTCACAAGGAATTCACGTTAGCGCCTGCGCAGAAGCTACCGTTGATTCGATCATGATGAAGTTGATAGGGGACCATCTAGAGCTTAACCCGCACAATCCCTGAAAATTTGGTTAAAATCGGATAAAAATTGTGGAAGTTATGGCTGTTACAAGGAAATGTGGACGGACAGACAAACAGACACGGAACCAAATTTGTTCAGGAGGCTCTGAAACGCAAAATGCGAGTGGAAATTTTGATTTTGGAGCAAAAAAAATTTTTCATTTCGAAAGTGAAAACAAAGCTTCCGCCGCCTTGCAGTCTCGGAAGCAATATGTATAAGTAGTTGCAATATTTTAGACCACCTGATCGTACTAATGCCGATGATGCTAATGGTATAATAAACATTATTCTGCAGGAGCAATCGAGCATACTTAACATGCTTGGATTGCTTATGCTTAGCTTGCTGTACTCTAACAAGCCCACCAAGTCTTGAAAAATAAAAAATATAAGTGGTTGCGAGCTAATGAGTTTCACCTGAACAAATCCAAAACATCTTTATTGCTTTTCATAATCCTGGGTTCGGGCACGATTGTGATTTGGTATTCATATCGATTCTCACCTCAAGCATGACATGCATAGTCTTCTGCTTTTTTCAAGTTTGTCTCCTTATTTTCGATGAAGGTCTCCTACAGCACACTCTTTTGAGGTATGTCCAAATTCCAACCTAGAATTGATAGTTCGGGTGCAGGAAAGAGCTCTAAGAATTATTCTGGGTATGTTGCTGACGTGGGAAAGTTATGTACGCTGGAATTTCAACACTTGTGTTAACCTACTGCTGTTTGGTAGACTTATATGTAACTACTCAGCCGACATACGAATATGATGATGGTGGGTACGTACCCTCCTACATGTAGGCATTGGGCTTGCATTATAAGAAAAGAGGGCCAGCTAGAATAACATAATCATGATTTCCAATAATGTGTATCGTTTTGAAAATGAGGCGATAACTTTTCTTATTCACAGTGAATTTTATGAACTTATTGAACGATTTTTCTTTATTTTTCAAGAGTGCCTAAATCTGTAATGTGTCAAGTGATTGCCTTCGCCTTCAACTTACTGTATAGTTAATGGGCAATTTCACTCCTTTTTTTTGACATTTCATGTCTTTGCTATGGCACATAAACTAAAAAAACGTCACGGAAAATTATTGCTCACGAAAATTGTCCCAAGTGGCCACAACGATGATGATGACCATCAGAAATGACGTTGATTTGGTATGTAGCCCCTTGAGGGACTTCTGAACACAACTGACCGATCCCAGATCAGCTGAGTGGCTCTAGAATCCAGTTTTTTCCCTAATGATCCCACGATTCTGAGATTTGGTATGTGGGCCCTTGAGGGACTTCTGAACACAACTGACCGATCCCAAATCAGCTGAGTGGCTCTAGAATCCAGTTTTTTCCCTAATGATCCCACGATTCTGAGATTTGGTATGTAGCCTTGAGGGACTTCTGAACACAACTGACCGATCCCAGATCAGCTGAGTGGCTCTAGAATCCAGTTTTTCCCCTAATGATCCCACGATTCTGAGATTTGGTATGTGGGCCCTTGAGGGACTTCTGAACACAACTGACCGATTACAGATCAGCTGAGTGGCTCCAGAATCCAGTTTTTTCCCTAATGATCCCACGATTCTGAGATTTGGTATGTGGGCCCTTGAGGGACTTCTGAACACAACTGACCGATTACAGATCAGCTGAGTGGCTCTAGAATCCAGTTTTTTCCCTAATGATCCCACGATTCTGAGATTTGGTATGTGGGCCTTTGAGGGACTTCTGAACACAACTGACCGATCCCAGATCAGCTGAGTGGCTCTAGAATCCAGTTTTTTCCCTAATGATCCCACGATTCTGAGATTTGGTATGTGGGCCCTTGAGGGACTTCTGAACACAACTGACCGATCCCAGATCAGCTGAGTGGCTCTAGAATCCAGTTTTTTCCCTAATGATCCCACGATTCTGAGATTTGGTATATGTAGCCCCTTGAGGGACTTCTGAACACAACTGACCGATCTCAGATCAGCTGAGTGGCTCTAGAATCCAGTTTTTTCCCTAATGATCCCACGATTCTGAGATTTGGTATGTAGCCCCTTGAGGGACTTCTGAACGAAACTGACCGATCTCGGATCAGCTGAGTGGCTCTAGAGTCCAGTTTTTTCCCTAATGATCCCACGATTCTGAGATTTGGTATGTGGGCCCTTGAGGGACTTCTGAACACAACTGACCGATCCCAAATCAGCTGAGTGGCTCTAGAATCTAGTTTTTGACATTTTATGTCTTTGCTATGGCACATAAACTAAAAAAACGTCACGGAAATTGCTCACGAAAATATTCTGATGATTTCCGCTTACAACCGAGTCGTTGCTAGGGAAATGGTACTTCGTCGTTTTTCATCTCACTAAATTCGTTGTTCATTCGTTTGAAAGCTCTCGATTTATCCGACCATAATATGTTAACTACTGCGAAGTGCGTGGCCAACAAGCTGAGTTATGAGCATGGTTATTTGAATAATTGTGTACACGCAGGTGATCATTCTCAATAATTGATATTGTGAACATAACTGCAACCGCTTGTTAAATTTTGATGATACGAGTCTGCAACTAAAGACATAAAATGTCCCAATGTGTTGCAGACTCGTATGTAAGCGTCGAAATGGTGTTTCTGATGATTTCCGCTTACAACCGAGTCGTTGTTTCCATGTAATTTCTCTTTCTTTAATACGCCCAATTTTACATAAAAATAGCTTTTTCTCGCTTAATTTTTTTTTTTTTTTGTAAATTATCGTAAATTATATGTTTGAATAGTTTTAAGTTTTGTGTTAGGTATACTAGGTATTGAGTTGTAGGTAATTTTAAATTCCATGAGCTGAAAGATTTTGCCGAGAGATTTCCAAATAGGTGCAATATGGAGGGTGTCAGTTGATTGTAGGAGACCGGAACTGCTGTACAAGGAAAGCTGAATGAAGTAATAAGGGAACGGCTTTACTCCCGCGTCTGCATGGTGAGGGGGTTGGATTTCATATAGGACAACAGTTTCAGACATATAGATATGAACCTGTTCTGTGAAAACTGGAACCAAATATCACTTCTTACAATTTATTGATACGAAAACGGAAACATGGGGACTTTTTAGAAAGTTGTCTCCAGGGAGACTCATTTTGTGATAAGAGTTTCGGTGCTCAAAACGTGTTCAACTCCCCAACCACTTTATCTGACAAAGTTTTTTAAAACTCAATTGTCGAGGTAAATTCGTGGCTGTATCCCCTCGAGCAGTATCGCTGGCAAGCAGCGGTCGTTGCACTGAGCTGACTCACTCACTCGTCCATGATGACCCAGCCATTATGGCAATCTGACAACTTCCTGTTACGCTTTCCCCATTATTTCTACATTTCAACATCCTTGAAACAGAGGCGAAATTACTCAAGGTTTCACAACATTACAATACTATGGGAAAATTGTCAAATGAATGGATATTTGTTGAGAGAAGTTGTATGTCAGGGACGGAATGTTTTATGTGAAGGGTTCGTTGCGTTGGGTTGAGGACGAGCGATAAGGTGTTAAGAAAGACCCGGCTTTCGAAAAAACCACCTATCTCTTCTTATCTGAGTCTTATCAGGATAAACTCAGCTTCCTTCCCGTAAACATGGCACAAGCCTCCATTGTGTTGGTTTGTGTCAAATCATCTCTTTCTATCGTAGGTGTGATGAGGGCAGCCTTTGTAGAAGCCGATTATACTCGCACCCATCTATAATTTGACGTTGAAGGATAACTTATCATATATGTTGGCACTCTCAAGAACAGATTTCTCCCATTTTTCCGTAGGTATTGTAGCTCTTAGTGACCTCTAATAACTCCCAAATTTTTCGTAGATCCTTTTCTATAATAATTAGTAAATCATTTGGTACATAGTAGGTTGGGCAGAAATCACGATAAATTGATTTGAAGTTGATATTTGAACAGAAATATTGAGAAAACCTACGGGCGCATCTACTAATATTGGCATATTCCTACCATCAATATCCTTATTATCTATCTTATGTTATTACCTTATCCTTAATATTGCCATCTCCCAAATGCAACATAAAGTCAATTCCATCTGTCATGAGCAATGGCAGGGTGAGGTCACTGGTCTGCGTGGAGTCCTTCTGGACTAGTACCCGGTGGGCCCTCTAGTATCCCATCTTCCAAGGAGGGACCGAATAGTGGTCAATCGGGGTGCTACTGGCCATACCCGTCTTACTCTCAGACACCTGCTTAGTGCAGAAGCTCGAGATGTGTGTGGGAGGTGTTGGGGTGATCGGTCCATCAGCCACTTCCTTGAGGAGTGCTCAGACCTTATGGACCTCCGAGTCAAGCATCGGCCCCTTCAGTGGGTTGACGTTTTATCTGGACCAGCAAAGTCCAATCCTTGTCGTACCTGAGAGCCGCTGAGCTCTACTACGAACTGTAATATCTGATCTGTCATATATTTATGCACATACATCTAGTCATGGGTTTATTTCACTTTGCTGATTATATGTACGGTAACATGTATTTTGTTATCTAATCCTATAGTATTATTTTATTTATTTTTAATCCGCTTTAGAGGCCCAAAAGTGGTCCTCACTGTACCCCTTATCCCCCCTCCGATTTGCCAGTGGAGTCCATGATGGCACTTGGTTTGTTGACGGAGGGTAGCATGGCTCCCCTAAATCGTGCCACTTGCATCGCCTATTTAGACAGCTTGTTCAATGCCGCTAAAAACCCTTTTGGTTGAGGTGCGGCATAAACCATTTAAATGTATTGAAACTAAGACCTTTTCTTCATGGTTAGGTTTTTGAAAACTCAAAGCCCAAGACATTTACATTTACATAAATCTTGAAATACAGCGTTATAAAAAGGACACTATTGAGTCATCAATCCAAGGTAGCTAGTTACCTACAGTAGGTAAAATTAGATGGTCCTATTGAAATCCAACGTTGAAATCTGAAAAATTATTACCCAAAAGTTTGGTTTTATATATAAAACTGATTGAATGTTTAAATAGACAGAACAGAATAATTGAAATAATCACCCAATACTTGACTTTTATAACATTCTGTTAACATATTATATACATTATGTAGGAAAATCAACCTTACTTTGGCGCAGTCGGAACTTGGATCCGATCTACTTTATTCTGAAAGAAAATTAGGTTTATGTCTCATGCACTAATGGATAGCGATGAACATGGTTTTTCTTAGGTGCAGGAAATATGGAATCAATTAACAGCGACAGCAGCAGACCACAATCCAATTTCAAGGAAGCAGCTTCTACAGTTGTTGTCTACAATTCAGCACCGTTTGAAGTATTGAAATTCGATGGTTTGTGAAAGACTATTATACGAGTTGTCCTGCAACCCCCAATCCACATTGCATCGGCGAAGCCAGTCCAATAGAGAGAGCAGCAACTACCGTTGGCATTCAGAAATCAAACAGTTATCACTTTCCCAATGCCCCGAAGGGCTGAGGAGAAGTTGATGTAATTGCTCCGAAAATGTTTTCCTGGACCTTCACTATTAGAAGAAATCACTCAAACTGAAAAAACTGTCTGCTTAGTTGGGTGGAAATGTAGCCTCTTATTCACATTCTGTGATATGGACGTACCTATACATAAAAGACCAGTTGTTGTTCGGTATACAAAGGATAAGGGTGTGGGGCAATCGTAATCAACACCCAACACACATGTATGGGGGGGGGGGGGTACATGTGTGTGTTCCTATACTATATATGGAAAGGCATGTCAGATTAATCGATGGACGTCGGATTCAGAGTTCATAACATTGAGGTGAGTAGAAATGTGTTGTTTACAATTAAAATAATTCTCCAAATCTTGTTTAATTCTATAATTTAATAACTTTTTATTGATCTATGTTAGGAAAGGACCCTTATAGGTATAGGTATTTGGATTTCCTCTACGTCTTCCAAACGTATGCTCTCAATTTTGCAATTTACCAAATAATCGATTATCTTGGCCACAATTAATCTAACGTTATAGTTAATGTCACCAAACGATGTTTTGTTGTACGCTACCCATCCTCATACGGGATTATAATATTATGTGAGGATCGGTGGAGGGCACATATGGGAGGTGTCATCTGTGTGATGTGATTACGCAAAGAGGTGAAGTTGGGTGGATAAATATGAGCGTGGCCTGCGGTAGTCGTTATCACATGTAGGAGCAGAAACGCCCTCCGGCATGTGCTCGGAACAATGAGGTCGTTCGTTCACCAGACGACCGCACGTTCGTGGGATATTAGCGACCCGACCGCCCGATCTCTCACAAATTTGTCGGGAGGGGAACCAGCAAGTGCCTGGGAAGGCTGTCGTGAGTCCTCGATACCCTCTAGATATCCTATTCGGAACCACAAGTGGATCTCCATACTAATGAATGCACAGAGCCACGTGGCTCGAATGTCCCAATACCTACGTCGAGATTATACCAGAAATATTCACACCCTGCGAAGAGGGGATGCCATCACACGTGCTTCAATACAGTGTATCATGTCATCTGTTGACTGTGTTGATACAGACCTATAAGTTTTGTTCGGACACGTAGTTCTGAACCAGTTCGGAATCGAATTGCAAAGGGAGGGGATGTGAACCGTTCTGAACTCTTAGTTCTGAACTCCCAGTCCGAATGCCATTTTGATTAGTTCGGAATTGATAACCTCCTATATCCTCTCTCCCTCTCAGTGTTCTCAAAACTCCACTTCGATTGAAACTCGCCACTGTTTCCTCACAATTTTCATTTTTTGGACGCATCCTCATTCCTGAAAGAAATCCTTCTTCATCATCGCTGATGGGGTTTACCTTCACTTGAACAATCCACGATGATGAATAGCAGCGGCGTAGTTTAAGGATAGAGGATGCAGAAGTTCGTTGTATGGATACAATCATTAATAATTTTATGCTTCTAACTTCAGTAGGTAACACCTTCAATTGGAGAATGTAATTCGTATTATAAGAAGCCGGTTCCCTAGTAACTTTAGAATCTTAGGAATAAAGATACTCTTATTAGGTACGTTTGTGTAAGGGTAAAATGGCGTGGACCATGATAATTGTACGAAAAGAAAAGGAAATGTGGATAGATACCTACTGCAAACAGTGCAAACTGAAATCAACAAATCAAGTCGTTCCCCACTACCTTCCCGGGCTAGCCCATATGCGATTTTTCCCTAGAAAAGTATCCATTGTTCAGTTTTCACAAAAATTGTCCTAGGTACCTACGTTTCACTACCTAGGTAGGTACTTGATCAAGCTTGGTTGTTCGATCCACAACAGTTTCCCACATTCTTTATTAATTCATGATGGATGGTATATCATTTGCATAAAACCCTTATAAAAATCCCAGTTAAAATAAAGAAAAAAGTACAGTATACGCCTACAGTCTTCGTATATTTAATACCAAGTACTAGAAATTAATACTAAAACTATTAAATAACATGAAATTGGATGTTGCCCTCCATAAGAAATTGCTTAGCTATGCCACTGATGAATGATCAACAAGGATAGAATAGAACTGATAGGTAAGTAAGTTGATGATAACGATAAAGAGAAGAGATCAACAATAGGGGACTTGACAACTGATAATACAACAAAACAATATTCGAAAGTACGCAGGAGGTGTGAGCACAAGGCGGGGCCAAGATTGTTTATTGCGCGTGTCTGGAACTGTTAGTTCTGGAAAAAGACAGAAAACTATCTACCTATTCGAACTGGTTCGGAACGGTAACGAACTCCTACGGCCGAACAACGAACTGCTAGTTCGAGGTCTTCCAGGACTGGTTCTCGTGTTGTCCGAACAGCCAAAAGTGGGCGTGTCCAGTTACGAACGGTTACGAACTACGTGTCCGAACAAACCCATAGTTATCCAGGCTGAAATGGAGATTTTAAAGATATTAACATTTTACGTCTTTGCTATGGGACATAAACTAAAAAAATGTCACGAAAATTGCTCACGAAAATATTCTGATGATTTCCGCTTACAACTGAGTCGTTTCTAGGGTAATGGTACTTCGTCGTTTTTCATCCCACAAAATTCGTTGACCATTCGTTCTGAAGCTCTCGATTTATCCAACCATATTATGTTAACTACTGCGAAGTGCGTGGCCAACAAGCTGAGTTATGAGCATGGTTATTTGAAAAATTGTGTACGCTCAGGTGATCATTCTCAATAATTGATATTGTGAACATGATTACAACCGCTTGTTAATTTCTGATGATTTCATTGAGCTGGTGTTTCGATGATTTGATTCATAGCAGGTGATCCGAAAATTGCGAGAACGGTTTGATTTGTGAAGCGGTGGTTAAATAATTTTAATAGGTAATTTCTATACTCTAGGAAGCTGTAATTTCTTATGTAGCCTCTTTGGCTACAATAATAATTTAGTTTCAATAATAGTTTCAATAGTAATTTCTATGCAGAACCTCCATTTGTCCCTCCTTGGCCACGTCCAACACCATGAGTTGTAATTATCAGAGATTAATAAGTCCATTTTCTTCCATAATAAGTTTGGAAAACTGTACTATTCTTCCTAGAAACATTATGTATTCAAGGGAGGTTGCATTGGAATTTTATATCAAACAGGCTAGATATCACAAGAGAAAAAAAAAAAAAGAAATCCATTGTTTATAGACTTTGGGACACTCCCTGGCCCTTTTTTTTTTTTTTCAAATTTCCACAAATTTGTCGGGAGGGAACCAGCAAATGGCTGGATAGGCTGTCGTGAGTCCTCGATACTCTCTAGATCTCCTATTTGGAACCACAAGTGGATCTGCAAACTAATGAATGCACAGAGCCATATGGCTCGAATGTCCTAATACCTACGTCGAGATTTTACCAGAAATGTTCACACCCTGCGAACAGAGGATGTCATCACACGAGCTTCAATACAGTGTATCATGTCATGTTGCCAATGTTGATATAATGGTACGGAACTGTAGTTATCCAGGCAGAAATGGAGATTTGAAAGTTATTTTCTGGGGTTTCGCGGGTGATACCATTTGTAAAAGGTACTCTCGTACATCGGAAACGATGGCCTACCTGATTGAAACATTTTGATATCCTTACCGCTCGAAATATTTAGCCTCCACATGCTCCTAGGTGCATTTTAATATTTTTCCTACAAATTCGTCGGTTCAGGAATTACAAGTGCCTGGCGAGGCTGCCGTGAGTCCTCGATACCCTCTCTCTCCTGTTAAGAACCTCAACTGGATCGCCATTGTAATGAATGCACAGAGCCACATAGCTCAAATGTCCTAATACCGACGTTGAGATTTTATCAGAAATGTTCATTCCCTTCGAACAGGGGATGTCATTACACGTGCTTCAATACAAGGTTCGTTCTCAGTGCGCGTTCTAACAGTTCTCGAACTCATCAGAACTGGGACGGAAAATCCCGGGGAGTTCCGGAACTTGTGGAACTGCGTTCTGCACTGCGAACGATTTCAGAACTTGGAAGTGGAATAACCTGTGTTGTTTGTAACCTCACTCAACTCGTGTTACCTTCCAGTGCTCCCTTTTCGAATATATTTGTCATTCCAGAAGATAACTATCCTTAGGATTGAGATAAAAATCCCTTTATTACTGAAATTTCATTATTATTTGCTGAAAATCGATAAAAGTTCCCCAAAAAAGCTAAAATTTCCAAATCTTTTTTGAGTCGCAGATTATTATTTAGATCGAATTTTGTTGCCATAAAGTTGGTTATTACGATTTCAAAGTGTTCTAATTTCAAAATTATGTACTTAACGTAATATAGGTACTAAGATAATTTACGAGAATTCGCTCGTACGATCATGCTTCATGACTGGAACTTTTTTTTGAAATGCCTTGCCATAAGGACCGAAGTGGTAATGGTAGAGGGTGCTGGCCTGAAAACGGTGGGCTAACTCTTCCGCGAGCCCACGGCTTATTTGAAAATGGTAAACGAACTCTTCGTCGTCAAACCTTGGCACAATTTTCTCAAAAAAATTTGAGTTTCTTGGATGTAGACGAGATCTAACTATAACTTCGATTTCGTCCTCATCGTCTACAAACCACGGAACACCATCGTCGAAATTATCACTATCTGAACTTGACGAGCTAGTTGACATTTCGAATTATTTAGAATAGTTTGCTAACGTATAGAGACCAGTTATAATCAATGAAGCTGAAATTAGGTTATTATGATCGATGAAGCGAAATAAAACGAGAATAAAGTTGTTTAATGAATAAAGTCGATGAAGAAGAAAGTTGTTTACTCCACGAGATCCGAAAAATAGTGAAATGCGCATGCGTTAACTACGTCCTTGCGTTCGAGTTCTGACAGTAAACGGGAACTGTCAGAACCGTTCGGAACTGGGTTCGCAAAACACTGCGAACGCAGAACTCGGCGTTCTTGGCGTTCCGGAACTGGGCGTTCTGGCACTGCGAACGACAAAACTCTACTGCGCTTGCCCAGAACCGTTCCGAACTCGCAGAACGCGCACTGAGAACGAAGCTACAGTGTATCATGTCATCTGTTGCCAGTATTGATATAATGGGACGAAACAACATTTATCTAGACAGATATTGGCATTTGTAGGTAATTTTCAGGAGTTCTAAGGCCGGTCTGACTGAGACATTTCGATATTCGGTTCTTTTCCGTTAATTCACTACCATTATTGTTTTGGTCTGGGATTCCGTTAATTCACTACCAATCATGTTTGTACTTAAAGTAGGTATGGTTTTGGTTTTGTATATAGTTTGTATATAGTTGTATATAGTTTGGTGGTCTGGATGCTCGCAAGCTCGCATCTAAAAAATACATTACATCAAGTAGTCAATCCCTTAGTAAAAACTCAGATTAGTTGGAATATGTAGGTCTGAATGATTTATATAGTTTGGTGGTCTGGATGCTCGCAAGCTCGCATCTCAAAATTACATACCATCAAGTAGTCAATCCCTTAGTAAAAATACAGATTAGTTGGACATACAGGTCAGAATGAATGAATGGTAGTGAATTAACGGAAAAGGTCCCGATATTCTTACCGCTAGAATTATTCCTAAATGTTCATCTAATTTCATGCATTTTTTGTGACGTTGAAGATGTTGAAAACGACGGTTGACCTTTTCTTCAATCCTTTCTTGCGATGAAGGAAATAGAAACCGACCACAGCCTGCAGATAAAACAAAAAAGATCACGTACAGATGCGGTACGTGGATGGTTTTCGAGAGAAAGTGCGAAAGAGAAAGAAAATTGTTCGAGAAGTTGGAAATTCTAGGAGGTAGATCTGACGGTAGATGTTTTATATCTGATGATGACTGCGAGTCCTGGGAACGCACTGGGAAGGGATGCGAACCGGTTTTGCGGGTCAGCTTCTTTATATCTCTTCTGGGTGGAGCGGAACGGGAGCTCGGCGTCCAGCCTTCTGCATCATGATGGAAATACCAACGAGCCTCTGACGTGATGTGGCTGATGTGATAACTGCAATTTGGATTATGCAAACCAGTTGATTCATGAGCGGCACATTTAATTTGCTTCATTTTCGGCATATGAAAAAAAAGAAAAAAAAAAAAAAGTGTTCACATTGTGAATTTTCACTTTTTTTTACGTTTTAGACCATGAAAAAGTTGGGTCTCTCTCTCTCTCCCACACTCCCTCTCTCACTCTCACCCTCACCCCCCTCTCTCACCCTTTCTCTCGCTCTCTCTTAATCTCACCCCTCTCTGACCCTCTCTCTCTCTCTCGCTCCCCCTCTCTCGCTCTCTCTCACCCCTTCTATCTCACCCTCTCTCTCGCTTTCTCTTAATCTCACCCTCTCTCTCTCACCCTTTCTATCGCTCTCTATCTCTCTCTCCCTCACTCCTCCCTCTCACATCTCTCTCACCCCTCCCTCTCACTCTGTCTCTCCTCTCACTCTCTCTCTCTCTCTCTCTCTCACTCTCTCTCTCTCTCTCTCTCTCTCTCTCTCTCTCTCTCTCTCTCTCTCTCTCTCTCTCTCTCTCACTCTATCTCTCTCTCCATCTCTGTGTGTATTTGTGTCTGTTCATGCTTCCGCAAATCCTTGCAACTAGCTCAATGTCTAAAGTTTCTTTCTTTAACGATCCTATATCAATTTAAAGCGAGCGTGGCAATAGTAGCTTGTGAAATCCTTGTAACAAGCATAACTTTCAAGGTTTCCATGCGATGTTGGGACAATTTTCTGGGAATGTGTAGGATATGCCGCGTATGGTCCCCTATTAATACAAAATTTATAGTTTTCACTGCGATTGCGCAAAAGTAAAGTCCATTAAGCGCCATTGTCTCATGCACCGTTTATCCGATCTCGTTCAAATCGGAAGCTAGTCGGTGAAATGACGATTTGATTCCCTAGTCGTTCGATCTCACTTCAATTTGGTGGGTTGGCGTACGCTAATCAACTGTCCCACTTACCAGACCTAATGTGTTCATGATAATTAAATGACAACTCTTGCTTGATAACTTGTCCTACAAAGGATTTCGTTACCCTAAGCAGAAATTATAAAACAAGATAGGTATATAATCCCATGGATCCAGTTAGGAAGATAACCGTTAAGCGTTTTGATTAACACCGACAAATTGGAATTTCCAAATTCGAGATGAACCGCTACCTCCGTTGAATAAGTGCAGAACAATTCAGTGTCTGTTGAGGGCCTTCGTGGGAAAAAACTCATCTTCCAGACCTCAGCCATCCGACTCGAACGGTTACACAGATACAAATCAGCGCCCTCTCAAACGTGACGGGTCATTTTCGCCGGTGAAATCACCAGCTTTCGGCTATCTTTCTGACTCAAAAAAAGGAACCTCGGACACAAATCCCGGGTGCGGATCACGGAATAATTTTCTCCTTGAGGTGAGAATTGGCTGTTTCCATATCGCAGTAAATCCACACTTGGGACGAATTGCACGACTTTTTTCCATTGTTCTGCATAAGACTGGATAAGATTCACCCTCGACTTTGATGGAGAAAGTATATTAAAGTCTACTTTCATCTAGAACGTGATATTTGTAAGGATTGTGAAGAAAGAAAACAGTAATGTAAAAGCAAATATAGAAATGTAAAGGAGGATAGGTGCTCATACAGGAGTCCGTAGGTGGTTATCTATTGGGAAGATTTAGAAAGAGGCACTGACTTATAAATAATTCCGCAGGAGCAACACTCGGAGAAATGGCGAAAACATAGTTTTAGTAGGTACCTAATAATTTTTCAAGTAGAAGCAAAGCGTTAGGTTGAAGATAAGGAGCATTTCGAGCCCAACGCCAACAGAAATCAGACGGAAACTATAGAAATCACGCTCCCAACACGTTTGCGCATGCGTAGAGACTATTGGAATATTTATAGTGTAACACAATATTATAATTATAATATTTTATAATAATATTATAAATTATAATATTATATGCAAAACTATTTTTAATATTTCGGCTTCTGCCTTTTTCAAAACTACGAGAGAGAAAAAAATATATATAACACAATTTGTTCTTCAGCATAGTTAAAACTAGAGAAAATGACCTTTACAATAGGATTTTTCGATTTTTTTTGTATTATGAAGAATAATTGAGTTTAAAATGTTGGAAAATGTGGGCTTATACTGAAGAACACCCCCACTATTGATCCTTCAGAAGCGTAAGGTCCCAACCCGCACGATCCCTCACTGTTAGCACAACTTATACCTATTGTAAATTTTGTACTGTAATACTAATGGGAACTATTGATAGAAGCCACGCTTGTCATACAAGAATATACGTTTGCGCATGCGCAGAAACTAGCATTGATCCGGAGGTAATGAAATTGATACGGGATCATCAAAATTTGAATTCTAACAATCCCTGACAATTCCATTGGAATTAGACTGAAAGTATTGTTTTGCCGATACAGGATTAGCGGATGCAATAACTTTTCCGGACAGCCTACAACGTTAAAATGCAAGTGGAAATTTTCGTTTTGAGTTTTTCACTATACCACCTAGGTTTATCTCATTACTCCAACATGGTCGGCGGAAGTAAATATCTTTTTAGTTTTATTATTTCATATTTGATAGGTAGGTTCCAACATTGATTTTATGATTCCAAATAATTACATAGCGAATATAATTGGGATTTTATACTCCGGAAGAAGTTGTTTTTCTTCATGACATGATGGTTGGGTCCTCTCGTAACTCGTGAAAGTGATTGATGAAGCGAACGTCGGCCAGAGAGAAAACCCTCGTTTTCTCCAATCACAAATTCAGGATGTTGCGTCGCGGTACAATGAGAAGACAAATATTGCGAAGACACGCTTGTTCGTTAACAGAACCCAACCGAAGTCAAAGTCTCTGAAAATAATGTGAGTGAAAGGATATGACCGACCTGCCTGGGATGAGTGAAAAAGACTTGTGGTTTTATTTACAGAACAATCCTCACGTAGCTGGACATTCTTAAACAGCCTTTAAAAAGAAACCAAACATCCAAAAACACATTTTTCAACCAATCACGGGGTGTAAAATATGACAGAATATAATTTAACGTTCTGGGCTGATGTGTCGATTGAAACATATTTGATTCATGGAACTTTTTGACCTTTGGAACTGACCTTTTTTTTCGCACTAGAGAAAAGTTGTAGAGGAAGAAATTCTGCATCAAACGAGACCACCGCTAGATCTCTAACTCTTTTCCTCGATTTTTGGCGATTTTTTAAATTTTTCGTAACCTACCACTCACTTGTTCCCTGTTTGTATGTAGGGTTAGATATTTTTCTATAGTTAATTGACAGTCTCTGTTTCAAGTTCGAAAATGACGTGGTTCAATAGATTAGGTTCATAGCCTTAGAGTAAATACCAGTATGACATTCATGTGTGCGTGTGTAGTGTAATCTATTGCGTGTGCAATTATTTGTAGAATTGTTAACACTCAGTCTTGATTGTAGTTGTGGGGATGTGTGTACTGTTCATACAACCCTGGCACCCGTGTGTGTATACTGTTGTATTTACTGTACCCTATGTATATTTATGTGTGGGAGACAAAATCTTGTTCAAACCTTAATTTTTTCAATCGGTTTGCATGTTTTTATTTTTTTATTTTAAGGAGGCATTGTTTTTAGTATCGTAGGAGTAAATTATCATGTTTTTTCGCCTAAAGGGACTGTTCCATAAATACATACATTACTAACACTTAACAGCATGTTATAGAAGCACTGTTTCCTGATAGTCTGCATTCCTCACTCAGTTTACACTCAATTGTGATTATAGTTGTGGGGATGTGTGTACGTGTTCGTACAACCCTGGCACCCGTGTGTGTATACTGCTATAAATACTGTACCTTATGTGTGGGAGACAAAATCTTGTTCAAACCTTAATTTTTTGAATCGGTTTGCGTGTTTTTGTTTAGGAGTCATTGTTTTCAGTTTCGTAGAAGTAAATTATTATGTTTATACTTAACAGCATGTTATAGAAGCACTGTTTCCTGTTTGTCTGTAGGGTTAGATATTTTTCTATAGTTAATTGACAGTCTCTGTCTTAAATCTCGATTGCAAAGATCATTTTGCACGTACTCGGGGGTGTCCAGTATACTTCCCAGAACCGCGATATTTTTGCTCCCAATTCAACTTGCTTTCACAGAACGCTTCAGATCGTGATGCGGGTTCGAAAATGACGTGGTTCAATAGATTAGGTTCATAGCCTTAGAGTAAATACCAGTATGACATTCATGTGTGCGTGTGTAGTGTAATCTATTGCGTGTGCAATTATTTGTAGAATTGTTAACACTCAGTCTTGATTGTAGTTGTGGGGATGTGTGTACTGTTCATACAACCCTGGCACCCGTGTGTGTATACTGCTATAATACCTTATGTGTGGGAGACAAAATCTTGTTCAAACCTTAATTTTTTGAATCGGTTTGCGTGTTTTTGTTTAGGAGGCATTGTTTTCAGTTTCGTAGAAGTAAATTATTATGTTTATACTTAACGCATGTTATAGAAGCACTGTTTGCTGTTTGTATGTAGGGTTAGATATTTTTCTATAGTTAATTGACAGTCTCTGTCTTAAATCTCGATGTCAACGATCATTTCGCACGCACTCGGGGGGGTGTCCAAGTATACTTCCCATAACTGCGACATTTTCGCTCCCAATTCAACTTGCTTCCACAGAACGCTTCAGATCGTGATGCGGGTTCGGAAATGACGTGGTTCAATAGATTAGGTTCATAGCCTTAGGAGACAAACTCTTGTTCAAACCTTAATTTTTTCAATCGGTTTGCATGTTTTTTATTTTTTTATTAAATTTAAGGGGTCTTTCTTGGGGGGGGGGGGGGGGGGGTGTCCAAGTATACTTCCCATAACTGCGACATTTTCGCTCCCAATTCAACTTGCTTCCACAGAACGCTTCAGATCGTGATGCGGGTTCGGAAATGACGTGGTTCAATAGATTAGGTTCATAGCCTTAGAGTAAATACCAGTATGACATTCATGTGCGCGTGTGTAGTGTAATCTATATCGTGTGCAATTATTTGTAGAATTGTTAACACTCAGTCTTGATTGTAGTTGTGGGGATGTGTTTACTGTTCATACAACCCTGGCACTCGTGTGTGTATACTGTTGTATTTACTGTACACCATGTATATTTATGTGTGGGAGACAAAATCTTGTTCAAACCTTATTTTAACACAGAATGTGTTTTTGCGATGACCTACCGAAAAAAAATCGTCACAAAAAACCGACAGAAAAAACCGTTATGCGCCTTTTATAATGATTTTCACGTACAACCAAGCCGTTGGTAAGGAAATAGAACTCCCGCAGTGTTCATTGCACAGAAATTGTTCACCATTCGTTGGAAAGCTCTCAATTTATATAGTATTTTTCTTGTAGTTACATATTTATTTATATAATATTTATAGGGTTTTAGACCAAATTAAATGTCTAACAATTATTTATTTTATTATTGCCAAATATTGTTATTATTCACGTGCAACCAAGCAACCAAGCAAAAACACATTCTGTGTTCCTATGATATCATACAGAGTATGGAAAAAGAAATAAACGGGGGGTGCAGGGGGGCGGAGCCCCCCGCCGAGGCGCAAAGCGCCGAGTTTTCGTTCAGAAATAACTCTCCTACATGTTAGTAACTACACTACGTTTCTTACTTACCGTGAATTGATGGCAACTGTTTTTCAATCGGTTTGCATGTTTTTTTTTTTTGTTTTTTTTTCAATTTTAAGGAGGCATTGTTTTTAGTATCGTAGAAGTAAATGATCATGTTTTTTCGCCTAAAGGGACTGTTCCATAAATACATACATTACTAACACTTAACAGCATGTTATAGAAGCACTGTTTCCTGATAGTCTGCATTCCTCACTCAGTTTACACTCAATTGTGATTATAGTTGTGGGGATGTGTGTACGTGTTCGTACAACCCTGGCACCCGTGTGTGTATACTGCTATAAATACTGTACCTTATGTGTGGGAGACAAAATCTTGTTCAAACCTTAATTTTTTGAATCGGTTTGCGTGTTTTTGTTTAGGAGGCATTGTTTTCAGTTTCGTAGAAGTAAATTATTATGTTTATACTTAACAGCATGTTATAGAAGCACTGTTTCCTGTTTGTCTGTAGGGTTAGATATTTTTTAGAGATGAGTCGATACCAAAATTTATCGACTCCCGATACCGATACCTAAAAAATCGATTCCCGATTCTCGATACCGATACCATCGGCGCATAATACCTAACTTACCTGTAGGCAAAAAACAAAAATTCCTCTTGAACTAGTAATATATTCAAATTTTTTTGTACAACAAATTGATCTTACAAATTGATCTTATACTTACAAAAAATTGATCCCAATATATTTGCAAATGAGGTAATTTTTAAATAAAAACAAAACATGGATAATAAAACCTTTATTCTCCATCTGTTCTACTTAAGGTTTTTGTTTAAAAAGACCAACATTTTAATTCTGTCTGGGTGGGACGGTTACACAAAGTTGTTACGTTCCGCAAGTTGTTACTGCACATCTATCGATAGCCTCTCGCAATGAATACTGGCACCAATAGCTTACCGTTCCGTCGTAGATGAAGTTATTAGTCTAATTAGCTAATATATTTTCCATCTCTATTTATTGTCATTAGGAGTTCTTGTTCCAATGAAGCTTTAATGCTTTAGTTACTTATTAAAATTAAATAAATTTTAAAGATTAATTCTAATTACAAATTCTAAATTTCAGATTTATATTTTCATTCAAGGCTTTAGTTAATTTGGTTTGTGCAAATACAAAATTTGACATTTTTTTTTGTTATCTATCAAGTATCAATTAATAGGCAACTTTTATTGCCTAGGCTTGATTTCTTTCTGAATAAAACAAGTTAACCAGACTGACTTGTTTTTTAGTTTTTCGTCTCTAACTGTAAGGTATTTCCAAATAAGACTGGCTCTAGGCTTTTGTACTTGGAAAACATAGCTTTGTCTAATGCTTCTGTTGTCACAAACAAAATAACACAAGCCTACTTGTAAACAAAGTTACAATTTATTGTAAGTTGTGTTTTGGACAATTCATGTTTCGCAACTGCTAACTTCACACAACGGTTGCACGGTACAACCATCTTCGTTGTTAGATGGTTGCAAAAGTACCGGTTGCAATAGTAAGAATCGGTGGTATCGAAAATCGGTATCGGGAATCGACTCATCCCTAATATTTTTCTATAGTTAATTGACAGTCTCTGTCTTAAATCTCGATGTCAACGATCATTTCGCACGCACTCGGGGGGTGTCCAAGTATACTTCCCATAACTGCGATATTTTTGCTCCCAATTCAACTTGCTTCCACAGAACGCTTCAGATCGTGATGCGGGTTTCAACAATGACGTGGCTCATAGCCTTAGAGTAATACCAGTATAACATTCATGTGTGCGTGTGTAGGCGTTCGTATTTCAGCTGGTGTGTGTAGCGGACGGTCATCTGTGCTCCTAAAGCGGCAGGTGCTGGTAACTCAGGCTCAAGCCGAGCATGTGGGATGTGATGTGTTGGCTTCCAACGTTTTCGCCCCTTATGGGAACCCTCTCGGATCCACTTCCTCCGGTATTGCCCACCTACCTCCTCTTCGTTCCCCGCCAGCGATTCACAATTAAACATCATTTCATTTGCTTTGAATATATGGAGAGCAAATGAAATGATGTTTCATTGTAAATCGCTAAATGTTACATATACTCCTACATTTATATACGTCCTTAGTTAATATAGTAGTTAGTATATTAGTATTAGTATATGTATTCCTACAGAGTGTCTTACGTTATACCCGGAAAACTACACCCACGTATTTCGATCGAAAGTTCCTCTTAAAGATTTTTTAAACGCTTTGTTCTCGAGGTATTCAATTTTCATTTCATTTCATTTCGTTTTTTCAATTTCATGAGAGTCGTTACACGAAAATTTGATAATATATATTTTGTAGTTAGACCGATATATTAGTTATAGATTAAGACAATAATTATTGTAATTATTCGAATCTTAAAGAATGTGTAAATGACGAGGATAAATCTTCCGGATATTAGTAAAAGCACACAGCGATTTGCTCATTAGTAAATCAGTTTTATATTTATATTTTTTGAATTGAAACAATAATCAAGAAATAATAAGAAAAAGTACAATTATTATATCTTTTGTCCCAACACGATTAGAGTTTAATAGGTTCCGTCCATTGGAATTGGATATGCCGATTTTCAATTTAGCCCAAGCTTGTACCATACCACATCCTATGTTAAGTCAAGTAGATCTTTTTTGCATTGTATTTGGTGCAATGGACATGGACATTCATCAATCATTGTAGGCTTTAAACTATTTTCCATACGTATCAAACTGCTGAAAGTTCCCCATTGAACTACAGATTGGATTCGGATGAGTGAAAAATGTTTTTGTGTGAGTAGACCGAATTTTGAATCTTAATCCGATTTTGAATTGTAACATAATTGGGAAATACGGAGGGAATTTGGATAAATTTGAACGAAAAATGCCAGTTTCATTCACAAAATGAAATTACTCGTTTTTTACAAATGCCTGGTACCTACAGTTCTGAAAATCAGGATTTGATTAGGATTAGACTTCTAAATAGGTCCCTTCGAATTAATTATTTTATCGCCACCTCCCAAATTCTCCCACTTCTCTCAAGTCCGTGAAATCTGCGGGGCCGTCTCCCCCCAATAATCACGGTAGAAATAAACAGGATATAGGCCTTATTGAAATTGTTGATTTCAAAGACTAATTCTTATCTAGTCTTATCTGTTCTTATCTTCTTCTAACATTCTTATCTAGTTTTCAACATATTTCAAAAGTTTGCCTCATTCGAAACTAGTTTTCAACTGCCGACATGCGGTCAAGATATTTATTCTGTGAGGAAACTTTTGTTTCGTGTTGTGACATTTCGTGAGAACGAACTCAATGCAGATCAAAAGCACGGATTGCTAAAAGAAAGGAGTTTCGACGAGATTCAACCTTGTCTTTCGAGTCACGTATTGTGAAGATTTCAGTCTAGAATATACCCACAATCTTTTCTCCTTCGTCCAGGCTATTTTTTTGGTCCCATAGGCAAATAACAAGCATTAACCTGGTTAGGCGAAAAGTTGCTTCGCTGTTCCTTTTTTCTTTTGCTTACCAGGAATTACTTGATATTTTTAGACCGAGTCGATTATCGATCGGGAATCCCAATAATGTGGGTCAATCCTTCGTTTTTTTGCGACTGAGAGCGGGTGGCTCCCCGTTGACCGTTTAGTGGTTTGTTATTGGCATTAGTCAATGACTGATGTCGTTTCATAACTCGAGTTGTATCGTTATCAGGATCAGAGCCCATTGAGTATTCAATCTATGTCACCTTATCCAATGAATGAATCATTTCATAAGTTTCTCCAATTATGGATCAGTTTCTCTTGAATTAGGAAGATGACATCAGAGGGGTATCGTGCGGTATCGGGCAACGCTCGTGTTTATTCTAGGCAGGTACTTGGATATGTAGTTACATCACTGTAGTAGGAGGGTCGCGGTAATAATGATACTATTTATTTGTGTTTTAGAATTAATCCATACACACGTCAATAATAATAACTAACAATTCACATGTCAACAACAATGATAATAATAGGCACGATCATTAAAACAATATATAAAAAAGTTCGTATGTTGAGTATAAAGGATTGTTAAGCAAAACAAACTTCAGTCATTGTCGGCGGGAGGGCTTCTTCTCGTGGGACTTCGGACGAGCAGGCAGAGAATGAAACAGTTTTACCCCCAAGTCGGTAACATTACGTTGCTGGGTTGTATCCAGATGACAGCGCTCCAGCTGAATGAAGGTGGCTTCGCCCACGGGTGTCATCGCAATGCTTTGCACAACCTGTCTGAGATTCTCCATGGGATTGGTGAGTGAAATACAGTAACTCGAGACTGCTGAGACCGAATATAGTAAGGATTTTCATCCTACGAAACAGAGATTTGCAGGAAAATCTCCCATCAGCCCCGGCCTTAATTTGTTGGGATTTCTTCTGTGCTAGGAGAATGCGTTGGGCCACAACCGAGTTACCCCATACGAGTATTAGCTTATGCGACCATGGAAGCAAGCGTAGTAAAGTGCTTTCAAAATAGTGGAGGACACAGAGAAAGCCGCTCTATGTAGCATGCAGAGAACAGAGGAGAGTCATCTTTCCCACTGTTTACAATGGGGAACACAGGTCAATGATCCATCAATCAGGAGCCCCAGATACTGTACGGACGAGTCCGCTAACTGACCATATGTAGGAGCTAAGATATTAAATTTATAGTGATTACTGTTTAATAAGATACAAAACTGGGTTTTACCTAACAGTTTATGACAAGGAGGTGATGGAAATGTAGTAGTTACCCCTCAAAGGGTAGAGGCGATTAACCTGAAAGCCGACAGCCCCAGGAACTATCCCTAGATGTGGCATTTGCAGGATTCGAGAAGGAGCGACTACCCATATCCATCACACTCCCAGGCTTTCAATAGAGGGGAGGCATAGTTGAAGTGTTGCTCCAAGTAAGCTGGGTGGGCGTGGGTACGTGTTGATTGTAAAAAGCTTAAAGATTGAATGTTTTATTTTGCCTATTGGTGGTGGGGGGGAGGGGGGCCAGGACAAACAAAAATAGAGGGGGGGGGGGGGGGGGGGGGAGAACCACGCTCTGCTACCATATGACAAGGAGGTGATGGAAATGTAGTAGTTTCCCCTTCAAAGGGTAAAGACGATTAACATGCTACACCCAGAGGAAAGCCTCCCAGAGGGAAGTCCTGGATTGAAACCTGATAGCCCAGGAACTATTCCTAGATGTGGCATTTTGAAGAATAGTGAAAGAGGAACTTACCCATATCCATCACAAGCTTCCAACCCTTATCGTGCCCAAAATCAAGTAGAGCAACGATCTAGGTCTAGGTGAGGTGACTTATAAAAAAAGAAAAGAACTGCTTTTAGCAAATTTTCAAAGAAAACAAAGCTATTGCAATGGTTTCCAAAATTGTCTTAATCGAAATCCGATTTGATTCATTCTGAAATGAATAACATCATGATGAATAGCACGATTAGTGTTCATAGTTGTGGGCATTGTTGCATTCAATACAGACTGTACCTACTAATTATTTTGTCGCTCCGCTTGCAACCTCATATGTATAACCTTGTCTTGAAGGTTCTTGTCCAGTGAAACAGCTGTATTCATTCTGATGCTTGGATTTTTTTTCTTCCAGTGTTTGTTCATTTATTATTTGTTCAGTTGTGTTGTTATTGTTGTTTCAGTATTTGTTCCTCGCTTTTCCCCAGAGAATTTTATGAAATGATTGCGTTCCTATTTCTTATGAACACCTAATTACCTACCTTCAGTTCTTCCGGGTCCCGTTAAAGTTCATTATTAGTGGAATGTACATTCCTCAAAGCGTCTTTTCGTTCTTTCAAAGAAGTCTTCCATCTCGACAATTAGGTGGTCCTTGTCGTAAACAAGTAATAGAAGGTTGTCATTAATGGTGTTGGCATTTTAATAGCTCGTTGTGTTTCCATTACACGCGCTTCGTCACACCTAAATACAAAAAGTCCCAGTCATGCAGCATGATCGTATGAGCGAATTTTCGTAGATTTATCGTGCTATAGTATGTGACTTTTCAGCAATTTGAGTACAAAGAAATATTTAACCACTAATGGCTTATTTATGGCAAATTAACTCGTTATAAATCATATTCTACGATTCAAAACAGACTTTGGATGTTTAGCAATTTTTCAGTTTTTTTAAAATCGATTTTTCTGCAAATATTAATGAAATTCAAGTACTTCCTTCACCATAATATTGTGAATAAAATTTTTAATGTTCTAGTTCATCATTGATAAATTTCTTCTGGCTAAAATTCACATAAAAATATAAATTTAACGATTTTTGCACATTTTTGCACACACACACACACACACACACACACGCGCGCACGCACGCACGCACGCACGCACGCACGCACACACACACACACACACACACACACACACACACACACACACACACACACACACACACACACACACACACACACACACACACACGCACGGGCGCTGGATTTGAAGAACAAATGGATCTACCTACAGATGGGCCAATATTTCTGTGCGCGTGGACGTTTCGCTATTAGCCGCACTAAAAACATAGCCTGTTGTTCTCCGCATCGTATTTCTGTGCGCGTGGACGTTTCGCTATTACCCGCACTAAAAACATCCGCGCGGATGTTTTCACAAAAGTACCCCCGACAACCCCCTCGCCTAGACCCGACCAGTTCTGGTCGCGCGCACAGAAATATTGGCCCATCTGTACCAGGATTGGAGAGGTTCTCGGTTGCCCAGCGAGAGCGCAGCAACGCATGATTATTGTTGATGTTGGTAGCTAGGAGATCTCGAGAAAAATAACTGAGCTGGTGTTCCGAAATCATTGACGACTGAGAGTTCGCGTAATAAAGTGTTAAACTAGAATGAACAGTACTGTGTAGATTATTATGTTGCTACCTGAGGACAACCAGGATCCAAAATCAGAAGTGGGATACGATGCGACGCCCAGAAGGAGAAAAACAAATTTGCCGACACTGGTATCCCAACTTGAGTTACAAAATCATACCATGTAACCCTTGTAATGTGAATGTTTTTCAGACCAAATGATATACAAATCACGCTTCCTACATTCAACCCAGGGGCGGAAGGATTGAATCCTAAATCGTAGATTAGTACGGTGGAATGTTGTTTAACGGTGGACAAGAGCCTGGGTTTACAGCCAAAAGAGGCCAATTTCCTGTTACCATAATTAAGCTGTATACTCAGTTCAGTGCTTGTGAATCGGAAAATCGGGCACCATGAATCTGAATGTATTATTTTCGATCACAACAAGCACCCTGTACCCAGACACCACACCCACACGCAAAGCTCTATGCACCATTAATCTGAATGTATTATTTTCGGTCACAACCAGCATCCGCTACCCAGTCACTACACCCACACACAAAGCGCCCATATGTACATATATACATTTATATATACATACATATATATATAAATATATATATATATATGTATATATATATATATATATATATTGCTGACTTACCTATTGCTTGAAACAAGGTTACGTAGTATGAAGTATTAAATACGGAATTGGCCTTTTATAGGAGATATTTTGTATTGACTCACCGTGGTTTGAAGAACTAAGTGACTCTTCTTAAAATATGAATGAAACACAATATTCGATTCCAATCCACAAGAATGCTGGTGTGTTGAGAAATCACAATATGGTATTTTTGATACAGAGTGTAAAATATCGTGTACCTAAATCACCAGAAGTAATCTCTATCAAAAATCCTTGCTGGCTTGAAAATCATATTGAACAAAAGACGAGAGGGAGAATTAAAATGTACTAGAGTGTCATTGTCAACCGAGAAACACGTGTCATTGAAGATCTGTATTTCAATATATATATATATATATATATATATATATATATATATATATATATATATATTATTATCACTTGATTAGTGGCTCTAGGAGAGCTAATATATGAAACAAAGAGTTTCTTTGCCAACGTTGTAATTCTGTAAATTAACTCTTCAAAAAAATTTATTTTTCTCTTGTATTTTGAAAAAGGCATCCAAGCCGAAATATTAAAACTAGTCTGTGTAGTGTATTTCTGTGTGTTCTTCTCTTTGTTTCATATATATATATATATATATATATATATATATATATATATATATATATATATATATATGCGTCTACGGAATGAACAATTAGTTGTTTGTGTGGGAGGGCTGGTGATTTCTTCGAGGTAGACTTTGCGATCGCCTGATGTCGTCAATAAACGTCATTTGTGCTTCTTGAACTAATAATCTTTCGTTGTGCAATCGCTTGCAGTTTCTCGACCCTGGACGAGCTTTTCCTGACTCTGCTGACTTACCTAGCAGCGACACAAAATAGTGGATACTCAGAAGTCCACTTATCATTATTACAAGACTGCGATCGCCTGTCGTCAATCGACGTCATTGTGCTTCTTGAACTAACAATCCTTCGTTGTGCAATCGCTTCCGGTTTCTCGATCCTGGTCGAGCCGTGGCTGGCTCGACACAAGATAGCAGATAATCAGAAGTCTATATAAATATTATCATTTTATAAATTTGTTCAACAGAGTAGATATTTATAAAGAGTTACAGACCAGCGAGATTTTTCTATTGGGTTTTGTAGATAAATTCCAGTGAACCAGTTTCATGATTAAAATATCCAATGTGACTTGCAATGTTTAGTAGATGCAGGACATAATACACACGTATGCGTAGTTTATTTGTACTCCAGCTGGTGTAGGTAATTATACTTGGAGTGGCGATAAAAATCTACTGATTTCTTTGCAATCTATCTAGAATATTTTTAAAAATGTTTCTAGCCTCATTCAGCGATTTATAGCCAAGGAGCCAGTGCCAAAAATAGGTACCTACCTATGGAGAGTAATTTCAGGAGAACGTACGAGATTAGATTTTGAAAGTTTAGTATATTTCGAATGAAAATGGTTTATCAATGGTTCATTATTTCTGTGTTAGCTAGTCCTTATACGCAGATCATTGACCTATAATTTATGATTAAACCCCATATGTAATAAATATATGATCAGAACATGGCGCATCGTGACTCCGAGAAGAGTTAGCATTTTTACAGTTCCAAGACCCTGCAATTTTTCGCTTCACAGTAAAAGTGTTTAAAAATAACAAAAGGTCGATAGGTGAGGGAAGAATGTTGGTTCAGAGGCCCCTCAGCTGATCATTGCCTCTCCGTACCTCGTAATTGTTACCGACGAGTCTTAGAGGAGCTCCATCTAAATAACAACAATTTGCCCATTTTAAAGTTTTTCTCTAATAATGCCTATATCTAGACATACATAGCAAAGTTGTAGAGCATAAATGAACGAAACGATTCGATCCCAAAACTCCCAATTATCTCCTAAAATAAGCGAATTAAAAAACAATTTGGGTCATTTCAAAATTATGGGTTATTTCAAGCTTCAATTTTCCGGCGCGAAATTTTTCCGGAAGTCTGTCTCCCTCCTTTCCCGTGCATATTCTTTGTTCTTCTCTCTGACTTGCTCCTCAGTTAATTTTCTTTTTGGTGCCATTCTAAATTCATAAAATAAATAAAGATTAGAATATAAATTAAAGGAAAAGGAATAAGAAATGAAGTGAAATTAAGAAGAAGGGAAAAGATTTGTAAAAATTACCAACTCTAAAGTTACCAAAGAACATTTAAACCATCAAGGGAGTGATGGATGAGGGGAAAGAACATACATTTTTTAGTTCTGTACCTGTCATACCTCTAGTGTAGTATTAATACGTATAAAAACGTGAATGTTCTCTCTCCCTAGAATTCATTCTCTCTCCCTAGACAGGCATGTTTTTTAAATGAAATCTAGGGAGAGAGACTCTAGGGAGAGAGGTTTTTGAGGTTATTTTACATTTTGGTCTAGACGGATCATGAATTCTTGAAAACTGAAAGTGTAATGCTATTACATCTCCAAGGCACACCTAGAACTACAATAGAGCAATTAATTATAAACTTACCTTTGTGTTTTGATGGTGTCTAGGGAAGTAGGATCAATAAAAATACTGCTGGGACACACTTCACTTTCAAAGCCATTTGAACTACTTGATGACTCAGCAGAGTTCAACACGTGGCTTCCTCTGACCACCATATTGATGCAGTGTTGCCAGCTAATTCAACAACTCAAAATATCCGTTTTCTACTGGTAGAGGGAGATTTAAAAAAAAAAATTCTAGGGAGAGAGAAAAATACTTGTGACTGACATAAATCTGTGAAAATATGTTGCTTAATTTATGAAATGTCTTCTGGGCTCCCAGTACATGAGTAGAGGAGAATCCCCTGGTGCGATATTTGATTTGAGCAATTTAAAAAAGTGTATAAATGCTTGCCATGAAATTACGTGAACCGAGTAACCTGCAGCTTGTGACATGCCTAGGGAGAGAGAATTGGGGGTAATTAATTAATTTTAATCATACAACTAATCAACATATCTACCATACATATCTAATAGGTCAAGTAGGAGGCACTCAGACGCATCACACTGAAAAAACGGAAAATCTCTACTACCAAGGATTCTCTCTCAGAAGCTCTGTGACACAGAATAACCTATAATTTTGAAATGACCCATTTACAATAAGGCTAATTTTGGGTCAGTCCTCTCCCTTCCCCATCGAGACTTTTTCCCTTCCTATTTCCTATTCGACCCACGGTGTTGTTATTTACAGAATTAAACCATTTTCACTCGAAATATACTAAATTTCAAGATCAACTCTCAAACCTTCTCCTGAAATTACTCTGTACCTATTTTTGGCCTTTGCTCCTGGACTAATTTTGTCTCACACGATGAATTAGGGTCCCCTTTCTTCTCCCTTTCCAAGCTCATCTGATATATTATTTCCTAAATATAACCAGCTTTAAAGAGAAGATTGTGAATGACGCAACTCCCCCTGCGATGCAGTGACGATCACCCTACACCTCTACTGCAAACACCACGTAACCCTGCGGCAGTCACCTACCCTTCTTTTGATGCCTTATTTTCCACTCTCGGAAACAAGTTTCAAAAAGCCTCCAAGATTTCGAGAAGGGGACCAGGGAAGAGCTTCCCCTTCAATTCAAGTGTTCCTGCGCTTAAACGTGTCACCATCCCATACTAAAGTTCCCACGCCCCCTGTATAGCAGTACATATTTGCACCCAAACAATTTAATTCCGTAAAATATAAACTTCACGTGAAATCTGAAACCATCCGCACTCTTCTATGATGCATAGTTTTCTTTCTGTCGTTGAAGCATTTTCATTGAAAAGTGAGCTATATTTAGATGGCTTCAAAATTTTTAAAGTGGGTAGGAAGGGTCGGGGACCCACTAAAAATCCGTTTCATACATCAAAGAACTCAATCCTAGATTTTAACGGTCATGTATATTAATTGCTATGCAATTCTTAGGCCGACCCCCAACAATTTTTTTGTAACGTCCATGACGCGAAGCGCGAGTTCGTGGGTTCGAATCCCAGCCAGGCTTGAACATTTTTTTTATACCTATCCAAATTTTTTTATATCCATTTTTTTAATGTAAAATGAACGAATAAAAATGTACAAAAGAGAAAAAAACGACTTTATTTTTTTGAGCGTTTTCAGGCTAAGAATTGTATAGCAAATTATCCTCGTTTTCTACGCAGTACAAGAGAGAAAAGATCCGAGGGTCCAGGGGGACGAAGCCTCCCGGCGAGGCGCGAAGCGCCGAGTATATATCTATATATACATATATATATATATATATATATATCTATATATACGATATATATATATATATATATATATATATATATATATATATATATATATATATATGGCGTATTTCCAGACGATAACTCTCCCGTAAAATACGGCGTAAAAAGTCATTCCAACGCAGAAAACTCCGTCTTGGTAAAAGGCAGTTCAAGTTTGTGGCCAGCCCGATCGCTCCAAAATTTCAGGCTCAATTTTACAATTTAATGGCCCAAAAAATGCTAAAAAATATGATTTTTGACGAAAGGACATGTGGGGTGTCACAGTCGAAGTATTTGTCAGGGCTGAGCCGATTGTGACGGTTGTGTAGAACGGCGTCGAAGAGTAACGGCGTCGAAAACAGGTGAAATACAAACATTTGTGACGATGAACAACGGCGTCGAAAGATATCGGCATATAAAATACAGAATTATATACGGTAGCGCATATACGTGTCGAAAAACAAGAGTGCTCAACCTCATTTGTTCCTGTTTCCCAAGTGTGTTTAACGGCGTCGAAAAACAGCCGCATCGAGATGGATACTATAAAACCTTCTTTCTTCGTCGGGCGCAAGCTTCGGGGTAATTTTTCGTCAATTTTTGCAGTTTTCTACGTTATTTTTGTGCTTTCAGCGAACATTGGAGGATATTTACGTGAAGGTGGAAGTACTGGGTATCAAATTTATCGACTGAAAGTGGAAGTCAAGTGAAATGAATCAAAATATATGGCGATGATAGACGAAAAGTGCGAAAAAACGCGAAAATCGAACGGTTGTCACTTATTTCGATTTTTGTTTACACCTTGGAATGAAGCCCCCCCCCCCCCCCCCTCAATCCCTCTTGTCAATCTCTTGTGAAGCGTAGATGTATTGCAGGTTGCCTTCCAAGCTCGCATCTCAAAAATACATAACATCAATTAATCAATCCCTTAGTAAAAATTCAGATTTGTTGGACATCTAGGTCAGAAAGTAATAAGAATCTGGTTGTCGACTCGAGTGCTCAGTAGGGGGAGAGGGTTTGTCGAACGGAGTTCACATAAACAACTCATTTCGGCAACATGTTTGTCCAAAAGATTCTCGTAAGTAGCTAAAACTTTGTTGAATTATATGGTTGAATTATTGTTGATTCGATATTTCTTTGTTGCAGGTGAGACGCTGTTCCTTTGTCTTACGGTTTGAAGACAAAAAAAAAAAAAAAAAAAGCTGAACCTTTTATTGTAAGTTGTGTTCGTTTTTATAAAAAAATTCTCCGTTTCATTATTTTCTACGGTAATTTCTCATTCATGTGTTAACATAAGGTAATTTCCAAACACAAATTCAACAAGTCAAGTCAACGTTACACCTCACCTACCCATGGACGAACCAAAAATTGCGAATAATTTTTTAGATTGTTAATTACCAATCATGGAAAAAATCGTTCTACATATTAATCTGCTAATCAGAAAGAGATTTTGGATTTTTAACTTGTTTGCAGTTTTTACCGGTTTTTTCAGCATAATTTACTACATAAAGTTTTGAATGACCTATTTTATAGTCAATAAACTTTATTTGAGCTATATTCTGCTTAAACAAACAAAAAATTGCAATTTTTAGCCGTTTTTTGCAAAAATTAATGATTTTTTTCATCACTTTTTTGAAAATTGACTGATTTAACGTGTTAAAAAAAAAAAAAAAAAAAATACTGGCCAACAAACTCTTACTTTTGTTTGGAAATCTAGATTTTTATTTTTATCTCAATCCTAAGGAGAGTTATCGTCTGGTAGGGCATATATATATATATATATATATATATATATATATATATATATATATATATATATATATATATATATATATATATATATATATGTATTATATATATATATAATTTTCCGAACTGTATTTTTCTCAAGTAAATGCGAACGTTTCATTGTGTCTTTAAGTTGCGAGAACTCGAATGTTCGCGAATTTCCCCTGCGAATACGCAAATATTCGCAAATTTTTTCTGCGAATACATGAATATTCGTATTTATATTTGTCAATACAAATTTATTCGTAGGTATTCTTATATGCGAAAACGATTGCGCCCAACTCCTTTCTTTTGTTGGTATCTTCCAACCTTATTCTGTGACGTCCTCTGCTTCCTACAGTGCAAGAGGATGCTTTATCGAGACGTGAGAAAACAAAAACCCATGGACAGCGTTTTCTTTATTTGAGAAATGAACCTCGCGTGCAGACTGCAGCCACTTTCAAACAAGAAATCAAAACACGGAACTCCTTTTTCTTTTCTTTCCCATCGGACCAACGAAGGGACGTCATTCAATGTATTGGCCTGCGTGTGAAGGACAACAATTATTTTTCATTTAATGGTTCGTCGGAATAGATCATTTTTTTTGTACGCGTCCTTAATTTTAAGTCTGGGGTTCTGTAAAAAAAATATAAAAAAACCATTTGTACATTTTATGAACTCTGTAGCACAAAAATATAAAAACGGGTTCTTATCAAGTTAATAATCGTCATTTCATGTTTTAAAATACAAGTTGGGGCATAATAGGTGTTAGCGAAAGAATTTATTGAGTTCGTTCACAGTGTTTCTCCTGGCGAGTATAATCTCAAAATAATTCACGCAATCTCAATCAACTCAATCAACACTCGTTCTACTGCCAAGCTAGAAGAACCTATATCGAGACACCCTGAACAAGGACGCAAGGAAGAAAGGAAACATTTAAAGTTCGTAGACCTAGCGAATAATTAATTTTGAGATGTACCTTCCTGCATTTAAGTTGTGACAGTTCCCGTGAGATCCAAGGGAATGCGCTGCCGTCGTTCCGTTGTTTCCCACCGGGCGTCGGGCGCTTCTTCCCGTGTTTTCGAAAGCCCGCGTTTGGCGATGGATGGGTGATCCTAGAATTGGAAAACCTATCTTCTCCGAACGTAGCATATATGCTATTAGTACGAGTCGTATCTCTTATGGTACTGTCACTCTCCTCTCTTTATCTATGAGTGTGAATTTAGGCCCCCATTGCACCACGGTGCGCATAAGTCCATTACATGGTAGCAGAGCGTGGTTTGGATTATGCACGGCTGACGTCTAGTAATCCGATCCACTATTTTTTGGGCGTTAATGTTTCAGAAGAAACATGGCCCAGGTTTCCAGAAGGAATACCCTTTATACTCCCTTGGATACATAAATACTTTCATTGGTTCTTGATTATTAATTTCTCAATTTATCCCCTCATATTATTTCTATTTAACATAATTAATTTTCAAGGGCATTGTTCCCCATTTCATAAGTCCCCATAGTGGGCACCTTTCACTGTAAGTCTCCAAAGTTGAGCAAGTTAATTCCCCAGGGCATAGTTCCCATTTTCGTAAGTCCCCAAAGTGGGCAGCTCCTTACTGTAAGTCTCCGGTTTGAGCAAGTTATATTATTCCCTATTATTCCAATCTTTGATTGGGGGTTAACTACCTAATGAATACTTCATATGAAGGTGGATTGACAATCCATCCTGTTTTAATTTCACTTTTTTATCCTCAATTGCCCATGCAGCTATTTATTAGTGAGCATCAGTTCTCAACCAATAAACTATTCCACCTAGTTTACATACTTGCTCTTCAATCAATTATGTTTTTTAGGGGGGGGGGGGGGGGGGGGGGGAGTGTGACAGATCCCGCGAGATCCAAGGGAATGAGCTGCTGTCCCTCCGTTGTTTCCCAACGGGCGTCGGGCGCTTCTTCCCATGGTTTTGAAAGCCCGTGTTTGGCGATGGATGGATGATCCTAGAATTGGAAAACCTATCTTCTCCGGACGTAGCATATATGCTATTAGTACGAGTCGTATCTCTTATGGTACTGTCACATCCCTCTCTATCTATGAGTGTGGATTTAGGCCCCCATTGCACCACGGGGCGCCTAAGTCCATTACAAAGTAGGACTTGATTCAACATTCCATTTATGCGTTATTATCGCTTTTATATTTCTTCTTAATCTACCAATGTAGCGGAAGCATTTTTGGTCCCGTTAGAGAAGTGAATGCGAAATCCTCTAAAATCAAAATTTCTGCTCTCATTTCATCATTTGGCCCGATCCAGGATAATCCAAATCCGACTTTGGTAGAGTAACAAACTTCGAAATTTAAAAGAAATAAGAGTTTCATAGAAAATTGACGAAATCACGATGAAAAAAATTGCGCTTCAAACCACATTAGAGCCATATTTACTACAGACAAACCCAGTCATAAGTACTTAGAGTAAACCAGTAACTACGACATAAGTTGTGATATATCTGATTTAAAATAAACGAGTGTTTTGGAAACAGGTGTTTATTGTTGCTTGATCCAGGAAAGAAATTGTAAAGTCAAGAGTACGTAGAGCTCACCCGGTCATCCCACATTCCCATCAAGGATGAGAGAACAATGAGTAAAATTAAATTCGTTGAACTAGGCTTTACGTTTCATTTTTATTTGGGATTATTATTATTTTATTTTATTTTTTTCGTGATTTATTTATTGCAACTGAAACGTAGACACTTCATCAAGCAATATTTCATTTCATGATAAGCTCACTAAAGGGGGAGGTTTACAGCCAAACCTGGCCCGTACTTGTAACAAGAACAGTTAAAAAACAACACTGGATTACACTTGCACTATTTGCACAGCACAATTAGGTCCAGAGGTTTATTTCTCTTGAGTCGCCGAAGTTCTCCTTCGTTGTTTAAAACGTTGAGCATCTCCAGGTTCTCGTGTTTGTGGAGGCGATGTTCGTGCTTCCTTACAAATTTGGCGATAATTTCAGTGACCGTTTCTATCCTCAATTCACGATGAATATCATCATTCCGCATGAACCAGGGGGCCCGAACTATACTTCTCAGTATTATATTTTGTCGGGTTTGGATTGTTTTAATACTTGATTTTTTCGCACAACCCCAGAGCTGAATCCCATAGGTCCAGATAGGGCGCAGTATCTGTTTATATATGAGTAATTTATTGTTTAGTGAGAGATGGGAGTTCCTTCCCATCATATTTGGGATTATTGACAAACCAAATGAGTTTGACGTTGACATTGAATGGCCGCATGGCAATGGCATCCATGAAACCACACGTTGAATGTGAAACCTTCCTGTAGAAAGGATGCCTGGAGGCTCTTGAAGCCAGGTGCTCACCTCCTTGACTCCTTCAAGACCTTAATATGTTATTGAGTCGGTCTAAAATATCTCCGTCGCTATCTCTCGATCGAAATGAAGTGGTCGTGATTATCTGAAGAAAAAGTCTTAAGCCTCAAGCCTCCTCGAAGGAATAGAGTCTGAGATTGTTCGAAGAGCTTTTTTTCTCGTTTTAATCGAAGGTGAAACAATAGGGGAGCCCCCCTCTGCGTCCTCTACCTTCGCCTTTTGTGCCTTCACGTGGGAAACATTCCCCCTTCCCAAACGTTGCCGGAGCCAAGATCGCGGCCCTTGTGTTATCAAAATGCCTTTTTTATTTGGCGGGGGCCTCGAAGGCTTTTGATTGCCACCGTCAGGTCCCTCCTTTTGTGAAGAGGTGGGTTTTGATTAGTCGCGTATTAATCACAAAATACCGCGACGGGTTGAATTGGCGATGGGAGCCGCATGAATGGGGCGCAGCCAGTTGGTGGACAATGGTCCGTCTGGCATTGACCGCAGCTCATCAGTCAACCTCGAAAAGGGTTGTTTGAGAATTGAAAGAAAAGGAATTCGCCATATGATTTGAACAGCATCATTTCCGCGGATAGATCATCTGGCACCTTGCAAATTGGTCTGAATAGCCTTCTCCAAAACCTCAGATAAAATACGATCTTTCGTATAACAAATCGCCAAGGGAGTAAATTTTCGTAGAATATCAAGCTTTTATTGAATTTATTATAGAATTTATTGCAATGGTTCCAAAAATGTTAAAATACAAATTTTCAAAAATTGTCTTCATTGAAATCCGTTTTGTGGCATTCTGAAACGAATCCTAGATTTTTAAATTTTTTCATATATATGTATATATATATATATATATATATATATATATATAATATTATATATATATATCTTATGTATATATATATATATATCTTATGTATATATATATATATATATATATATATATATATATATATATATATATATATATATATATATATATATATAAAATCACTTGGTAAGAAAAGAAAACAGAAAATTACAACACAAAACTATTTTTAATATTTCGGCTTCTGCCTTTTTCAAAACTACGAGAGAAAATGATTAATTTGGGCTGTTTGCAACGTTGGCAAGGATTGTTGTAACTTTGGATATCGCTTCAACGTCTAATATTCAGTCCTGGAGGATCGTAGGCACCTAACACGTTGCTATGGGCTTTTTCCGACTGGTGAAGTATTCTCTTGTTGTCGTTGGGCCTCATTTTTTTCAAGAGTTTAATGCCAAAACAATCATCAAAAGATGAATTATGCGTAATGGCATGTCGGCTTACAGGGAGATCATCGTCTGACCGAACCACGGATGCTCGATGGTTGTTCACCCTCAAGTTGAGTGGAGTTTCTGCTTTCCCCACGTAAAAGGCAGGACACTCTTTACAAACCAACTCATACACTAACATAGGTGTCTGGCATTCTGCTGATCCTTTGCATGTGTATGAGTTGGGATTGTTCGGAGACGTGAAAACTACCTCCTCAATAACTATAGGGCAAACTTTGCAGCGGCGCTTTTGACATGGGTGCAGTCCTTTGCTTGGAGCTGGTCTATCAGATCGCCGGTGTGTTAGGATATCTCCAAGTGAGGATGCCTGACGATAGGTGAGTGTAGATGCTTCAGGAAAGACATTTCTTGTTATGGAGTGAGAGGATAAAATTGGGTGGAGATCCTTCAAAATTTTGTTTAGGCTCCCAATTCCAAAAAAGAATGTAGTTGTCATTTGGACCTTTTCACTTTTATTGCGTATTGCCGGTCGGTAGCTTACATGAGGAGGGATAATCCTCTTCTTCACTAAATTTGCGGGATATCCTCTAGTGAGAAGTTTGTTGGATAAATCCTGCATGTATTTCTCTTGAATACTTCACCAGTCGGAAAAAGCCCATAGCAACGTGTTAGGTGCCTACGATCCTCCAGGACTGAATATTAGACGTTGAAGCGATATCCAAAGTTACAACAATCCTTGCCAACGTTGCAAACAGCCCAAATTAATCATTTTCTCTCGTAGTTTTGAAAAAGGCAGAAGCCGAAATAATATTAAAAATAGTTTTGTGTTGTAATTTTCTGTTTTCTTTTCTTACCAAGTGATTTATTGAAGCTCTTGTAGAGTCATTATTCAAGTGATATATATATATATATATATATATATATATATATATATATATATATATATATATATATATATATATATATATATATATATATGTCATTCCAGACGTTAACTCTCCTTAGGATTGAGATAAAAATTCCGTTCTTGCGCCAAAAAATCAATCTTTCCAAACGAAAGTGAGTTCGTTGGCCAGCAATTTTTGAGCACACTAAGTTGGTCAAATTTCCAAAAATGTGCTTTAAAAACGGCTAAAAATCGTTAATTTATATTTTTTTTTTAGCAGAATATTGCTTAAATAAAATTTATCAGCTATTAAATTGAACATTTAAAAATTTATGTACAAAATTATGCTGAAAAATGTACTTAAATTTCCTTGAAATTTGCTAAAAATCGATAAAACTGCAAAAAAGCTAAAAATACAAAAACCTCTTTTTGAATAGTAGATTATTTAGAAAACGTTTACTGTCTTAAAATTAATAGTTAACGATTTCCTTGCAATCAAAAAGTTCAAATTTCAAAACAATAAGATTGCAAAATACGATAATTTACGATAATTCGTTCATACTTTTTAATTAATGATATTAGCCGCACCTCAACTGGAAGGGTCACTAGTGGCCTTATGGAAACTTCTTGCAGTTTGTGTTCGTATTCGTCGTGTATCAGTAATGCACATTTCTGATTTGACATTCCTCACAGCTAATTCCCCGAGTAAGAATGGCTCGCTTATTTCCCGTTTTCATGTAGATTTCCAACATGATATTCAGCATTCCTGCCTATAGAGTAGGATGTGATGTTTCATCGTCATTGCCTGCGAAGGACGGCGGGTCTGCTGCGTGGAATCCCCGTAAAACCTTCCCCTCGCATAACCTTCCCCCTCGCATATTGACAGCAGTCGCCGAAGTGAGGAATTCCTGCAGAACCGGCTTGAGCGGATCTGATGGGTGAGGTGAAGGGGGTGAACCCGCTCTTGGCGAGTGACGTCAAAAGAGGCCTGACCATTCTACGAAAAATCCCCTTCCAGCACTCCATATCGCTGAATAAGTTAAATTTTACTTCCGATTCTACCAAAAGGTAGTGGAAGCATTTTTTTTTTTAATTTAAGAATTTAGCCGCATCTCAACCTGAAGGGTCATTAGCGGCATTGCACGAGTTGTCAAGTGAGACACTAAAATTGGCATGATTCTAAACTATAACTAAGACTAGATATAGCATTTACAAGTCAAATTAACCTTTTTACAAGTCAATTTAACCTTTTTACAAATCAAAATAACCCTTTTACAAATCAAAATAACCCTCCTTGAGCAATGCGCAAAAATCGTTGAAGGGCAAAGAAAAGAAACTGAATACATTGAATACGACAAAGTAGGTGTAATAATAATTAAAAAATATCAATTTTCCAACAAAAAATATATCAAAATTTTCCATAAAAAACTCAATCAATCATGTAACATCCCTGACCAATTCAACGGTATGTTGGTATTGATTTCGTGATAAGAATCAAGTTCACTTGAATAGAGTGATTGCCTTGTATTGAAATTGTTTGTTAATCGGGCGTCTGTCACAAAAACAGTCATTTGATTGTAGATATGCTTCGACCGGAAACGGATAGAAAAACGTCTACCAAGTTGGAAAAAGTCGCGTAAAGTGAAAATCCGACTAGTCATAAATATTTTTGACATCCTGTTTTTTATTCCGGAAGCGAGCCGAGGGATCACAGAAGGAAAGGCCAGAGTCGGATATCCTCCTAAAATAGGGATCCCACTCCGAGGAGAACGGCAGCTGTATGAATATTTATGAACAAATCCCATCCTTTCGCGTTTTGAGCCCGTCTGTGGGGTTGTGCGATACGGGGTTTATGTTGTGTGTAGAAGATGGAGGGATGCCCGCATATTTCGGGCCCTTTTTAGATGGGACCCCACCGCATTCGACAAGAGGTCAAAAGTTGTTTTCACGCGGTGCAGGTAGTTTGGTTTTGATCAAAAGATGCCGAGAGCTCGATAATTTGTCAAACGGCTTGTTTATAGGACGTCTGGGTCCCCCAGAAGCTTAGTCATGTTGGCAAGGCTTCATTTAACGATGGACGGTCTATTAGGATTAGTACAGGGGATGTACACGTGTGATCCAAAATCACCTGTTCTGTTAAACTCCTCCATCTCATAAATGTCGCAGCGAACTTTCCAAGAAGGCGCAATGTGATGGGTGTCTGTATGTTTGAAAGTGGGGAAAGCATCAGTGAAAAGGAAGTTGAATGACGTCATAGAGGAAATACTTCACCTCTACGTCGGCTTATGGGGAAACCTCAGCGCAACCATAGACCTATATACCTGGATAGCGAAAGCCCATTCAGAACTCAGGAAAAAATCGTCAACTCGTAGGATGAAGATTCAGGTTTTCTCGACCAGTTGCCAAAGTTTGCCGTTTGATGATTTCCGAATTGTTGGATTTTGCCTTAAATAGTGGATTTAACAAATAGAGTCCTTTCCTTTCCGTTCCTTTCTTGGCGTTAATTCAAATAGTATATGTTAATGTTTCTCACTTTAATGGTTCTGTGTTTATAAAACATTCTCTTCAACGTTAAAGAAGCTAGGATTGTTACGAATATGTAGTAATACCTGAAATTGATTTACAAATTACCAGAAACAGTTTATCTGCGCCCATTTAGCCTTTAAAAAAAAAAAAAAAAAAAAAAAAATATATATATATATATATATATATATATATATATATATATATATATATATATTATTATATATATATATATATATATATATATATATATATATATATATATATATATATATATATATATATATATATATATATACTTTTGGTGATGGAGATGACTAGTCCAATATATAAACTTTGGTTAATGGGTTTGGTGAATGACCAAAACTAGTCTGGGTGTGGATATTTTTTTATATTTGGTGCGACGTTTCGGTCAGGATCTGACTCTAATCATGCGGATATCTAAGGCAACAATGAATGAAAATGTGTTAGTAAATGTTATGTGCTTAAAGGTAGGTAACAATGGTCAATAAAGATAGGGTCACTAAGTACTTACAGTTGAAAAGGCCACAATAACGATAATAGAAAAGCCTTCAATATGAATAGCCCCAACCCTGAAAGTGAGAGGTACGCCACTGCATTTGCCAAACACATAGCCGTCACCAAACACACACCTGAAGTGGGCAATTGGGACATATGCTGCATTGAGCCCAATTATGAAAAAAGAAAAATCAAAGAGATGGCATACATTGTAAAAAACAAACATAACATGAATTTCAAAAAAGATGTAAAAGGGTTATCAACTACCAATCATAAGTTGATAACACAAGAATAATCACCCCTCCCAATTATCTTCATCATAATAACAATCATACATAATATCCTCATCACCCATTAATTAGGTAGTTTACATCAGACAAATAAGTTAATTCATCCATATAGCCCCTTCCATGTAACAGTACCAATAACCACCACCCATATGTAAACCTTCCCATTGCAAACCTTACCTATTTGTAACGTATTTCTTGTGATTGTGCAAAATAGTGCAAAATGATGTGCAAGTACGGATTTCTTGTGTTTGTTGTGATAATTAATTTTAGTACCTAGCACTAAAATAATTTAAATTTACCATCTCACGCACGGTTCACTGTTTGTTTTGTAAAACTGAAGCAACAACTGTAAGTACTTAGTGACCCTATCTTGATTGACCATTGTTACCTACTTTTAAGCACATATCATTTACTAACACATTTTCATTCATTGTTGCCTTAGATATCCGCATGATTAGGGTCAGATCCTGACCGAAACGTCGCACCAAATATAAAAAAATATCCACACCCAGACTAGTTTCGGTCATTCACCAAACCCATTTACCAAAGTTTATATATATATATATATATATATATATATATTATATATATATATATATATATATATATATATATATATATATTTGGTCAAGGATGAGGTATTTGCGACATTGACATTTGCCCTCTTGCATCAAACGGAGTGCTAAAAAATAAAAATGAAAAATAAATTAAAACACTTAAAAATGTAAAAAACCTTATCAATTCGATGTTCTACAAAAATTAACCAAACTTATTTTGTTCTCTACTCCACAGCTTTTCAAAATTTAGTAATATTCACTTCAGACTTTTTAGTTCTTTTCACTCGACAGCATCTTAAATTCTTAACAACCACTTTACCATACTTCATTCCTTTTATAATACTTGGTTTTCATTTAAATTAAGCTGTACTTAGATGATCGCTGTATATTCACCCTCCCTCCCCCCGTCAGTCTTTTTAAAGCTCCAGCGTTTTTTTTTTTTTTTAAGCATTTTATTCAGAAAAAAGATAAAGATACAATGTATTACAGATTTGTACAAAAAATGCTACAATCCCCAATAAGAAGGGTCTTGTGCAGGGAATTGGAGCGTCTGTTCATTATTTAGCTCTCCTGTTAGTGATTATTTAAATAATTGATTACAATTCAGTATTTTCACCATCAAGGTCTAAAGATAAAGTATATGTAAGTATATACATAGCTCTATTCTCCATTTTGGTTTACATAAATAATTTGAGGAGTTCCCTTCTAAATTTGAGGAGTAAATAATAAAGTGTGCCAATAATAATTGAAATAACATAATTGATTAGGCAACTTCAGATCTACTTTGAAATTACCAAAGCGATACTCTGGTTGAAATAATTTCGCAAGGTAGGTTGTTGAAAAGGATGATCCAGAACGTATACATGAGAACGTTGTGCAGCGGAAGTATTAAATCTTGTTCGAACTTCTTGTGCCAATATTACTTACTATTTCAAATCCACCTTTTAGAAATCGCTTGTAAATATAAATTATAGTAGATTTATCTATTAGTCTAAATAAGTCTAGAACTTGGAATTCTTTAAATAAATCCCTTGTTCCAAACCTAATGGGTTTTTTTTAATAAGACCTTGATTAGGGCTTTTTGGATCGTAAACAAAGACTGAAGTTTAGTTTTGAAAGCTAAACCCTTGTTTGGCATGGCATAAATCAGTAGTGACTGGCACACTGCGTGGTAAAATTGTTTCTTTATTTTCAGGGTCATAAAGTTATGAATTTCTCGACACATTGGTAGCAACCTTCTTATTTTTGTAGATAAATCTTTTATGTGTTCATTCCGCCCAAGGCACTGATCTATTTTTACCCCCAAATATTTTTTTACGTGTACCTGTTTTATGTTCGGACATAAAATGCAATTTATTTCGCACATCTCAGATTGATGACATGCAATCGGACCTAAATTAAAAATCATTGAGGATTTCCGTGCGACCGTTATATAGTTTGTTTTATTAAAGTTTAGTTTGAGATTTTTCTTTTTCAGCCCATATATAGTTATAGATGAATGGAGGGGATTGGTGCAGGCGGGGGCACAAATGGGGGTTCCCAACTTTACTCGGACCATTTTCTATCAATGGCTTTCGATATCCAGGTATATTACGTCTATATGAGCGCCATTCACGTAGTTATGACCTATGACGTAATTCACATTTCTCTCAATCCTTTTTTTTTTGCCAAAACTATTTGAAGTTTCTAACCATCAGATCTACAAGCCAAGGAATTCTCATCAATAGATTAACACTTAACCCGATAGCACAGAGTACAAAACTACTGCAGAAATTCAAAATAGAAAAGATTCTAGATTCTAGGAATAGATTTTGATTTAAATTAGTTCATCCCCAAAGCCTGGAGAGGATTATCTTTTAGAAATAACCTGACGAACATGAAGCGTTTTACGTAAAATGTGAGTTCGTCCTTGATGAAAATTACCGCTAGGGGTTCCTGGGATTCTTCTACCAATTTATAATCGAAACTACCTTTTTCTGCACCTAGTCGGGAATTCCTAATAACAGCTTTGACGAATCGAGTCGCTGACCTTGTTGTCGGAGACGCGTGAGAATCTCACGAATGGAACAAAATGAACAGGAAAAAAACAGGCGAGAGCTCGTCCTTGCTTTTTCACCTTAATTTGTCTTGTGAGAAATGAAATTTTTGGAAAACACTTCTGGCATCATTTTCCTTTTGAAATGATACAGGAATAACGGGTTGTAAATACTTTGAATAGGTTCCCTTAACTATTCATAAGGTGCTATATTGAGAGAAGGAAAACCTGTTGATTCAAGCAAAATATTGATTTTTATAATTTTATGTATTTAATATAGTTTTACATTGTAAAATAAAATAATAAAGTAGGAATGCAAAACTTGAAATAAACCGTGATTCCAATAATCAGGGACCCAGTGATTGACTTCTCACCAAGAAGTTTTAATAATAAGGCATTTAAAATTGTCTTACGGGCTTGATCCATTTGAATTTTGAGGCGAAATACCTTCTCAGTAAAGTATGAAGGCGGGAAAAGGTTTCAGGCGGGTTTTCGTTGAATCTGGATAAGGTTACCCAACAGAACCTCGTGTTGTAATTTCTTTGGTGCTATTTCTTGTGATTTTGCTTAGGAGGTAAGCGTTTTATTCTGCTTCACTATCCCCTCCACATTTTCAAATTCGATTGTTTCCATGGTTTTTCTCAATTAGTTTTTTGTGTAGCTTGTATTTATGCTATCATTTTTTGGAAATAATCAAAGATAACATGTGAAAATGCAAATGTCAATTACTAGTTCTCAAACTGATGCTCCCCTCAGTGATTGACAGTGCTGTCAATATGGACCTCCATTCGTTCTTTATTTTTTATATTTATATAAATACATAGCAACTCACAAGCTGCTAGTTTACCATTAGAATCGTATTGTGCCTATGGTATCAAGAAAACATTGTGACTATTTTGTGATGAAACATCCGGTGATATTTTCAACTTTGTCTTTATGAATACTCATATTGATTTTATATTCAGATTAATAAACCCAAGTTCAAATGCTCAATTTATTTGTAAAATGTTGAAATAAATGTTTTGTTGATACAAGGAATCATTTATTGCACAAGAACTGCTGTGTCGATCACAGGTACAACAAAAAATGTGGCTGTCAAATACTGGGTCAAAAATTCATTTCGAAAAAACGAATTTATGATGTTTTGTGGCTTGAATTAGTGATTTTTTCAATACCGAGCAGTTTGAGGACATCCTGATGCAGCAGTAGATGTAAGCTTCAAGTTTGAACAAACGAAAAAACATAACTTAATTTCTTGTCAAAGTCAAAATGCCTCTTAAGGTGTCAAACACTGCCCCCACCACCCTACAACAATGTTATTTTAGTTATCTTTCAACATCCTGTTATTGAAACGTACGTGAAATAATTATTGACCTTCTCACAAATCTGCTTTTCAAACTTCAAGTTAAGGACAACTAATTCCAACTTCGCGAAACAGCAACTGTTTAAAAGAACCTCAAAATGGAAATGACGATCCGCCTATGCTCGGCCGAAAAGGAAGAAAATAACTCAATTTAAAGCGGCAGTCGGCCGTGAAAAACGTTTTCAACTTCTCCGAAATAGAAGAGAGAATTTCAAACTGAGTTGGGAAAAAGAAAAACAAGAAAAAGGAGGGTGCTTCGGATAGAAAAACACTTTTATACTCTTCCAAACGACACTCTTTAAAAGGCCGTGACACAGCACTACCCCTGTCCTTTTGAGTCAATTTCTCATCCTCCAATCCAATATTTTTTGGCAAGAACGTTCAAATCTTGTTTTGAAATGTGAACATGTATCAAATATATCAAGCGCTTTCCAACGAGTGGCGAACGATTTTTGTGCGATGAAAACTGCGGAAGTTTCATTCCCCTAACAACGGCTGGTTTGTACGTGAAAAACACTGAAATCGTGACAACATCTATAGCAACTACTCAACTACTCGGTTGTACGTGCAACCATGTAACTGCAGAAACCGTGGAGGGATTCACATCATAATGAGTGCTGAGTTTCGCACAAACCATAGCTCCGGTCCACAACCATCTCAGCTCCGGTCGCTCTACGCAGTACTCGGTTTTAAATTGTTTGTACTTTCTGTACATGGGTTTTGGCTGCTGAACCCCATATCCCGCAAGGATACTGCCATGTTGGTCGAATTAGCGTAGTGTAGAGCAACCGTTTAGTGTGGAGTGGCAGACTGGACGCTCATGAGAAACTTTAGTTGGTGAATTCTGTTTCGGCATCTATCAACCAGACCTTGGTTAATCAAATCTTATGAAACGGTAAAAAGAAGTTCCAGTCATGCAACATGACCGTATGAGCGAATTTTTGTGAATTATCGTATTATATCATTGCGCGTTGTTTTGAAATTTGATAATTGCTGACTACCAATCTTGTAGCAAGACAAAAAGTAAATAGTATTCTGCAATTCGAAAAAAAAAAAATTTTTTTTTTTGGAATTATATTTTTTTTAAAGTTTTTTTTTTTTTTAATCGATTTTAGCGAATTTTCGTAAAAAAATAAAGCTATTACAATGGCTTAGAAAATTTTTAAATCAAAATTTTTGAAAAATTTCTTCATTGAAATCCGTTTTGAGGCATTCTGAAACGATTCCTGAAGTTTGCGGTTTTTCATATGTATATATATATATATATATACGATTAATTTAGGAAAGAAATTTCACAGATAAAAGAACGAAAGAAAAATCTGTGTGTGTGCGTGCGTGCTTGTGTGTGTATGTGTGTGTGTGTGTGTGTGTGTGTGTCATTCCAGACGATAACTCTCCTTAGGATTGATATAAAAATCCCGTTCGTTAACCAACAATTTTTGAGCACATTAAATTGGTAGAGGTGGGCGGAGTTTGTGTCTCAATGACTGGATGTAAACGATTTAGGAAGATTAAGCACCAGTTAAGCACAGATGTGTTTCCTATTATATATACCTGTGTATTATCTGTGCATATAATTTGGCATGAATAGGGCCTACAGTCAGAGGCCGAAACGTCGCCAATAAAATTTTTTTAACCAAGACTGGAACTGGTGCTTAATCTTCCTAAACAGTACGGACAGACAGACAAAAAAATTGAGAAAATGGTAGCAATCGTCTACAAAAAGCATGAAACAGAAAAGAAACGCAAAATTCTAATCAGTGTTCAGACAGACATACTTATGATTTTATTAATATAGATAACGAGTTAGAATTCGAGTTGAATGTTCAGAAGATCTAAACAATAGCGGTGATAAGAATGAAAAGCTGGTTTTGCTCGTATTATCTATGTCCCGTTATGGCGTGCAGTATATCCCTTACACGTGCTTGTATATGACACCCACCATACATGGCATCTAAGAGCAAAGTGGTGTCCTTGAGATACGTGCTGTTGTTACCTCAACTTGCACCTGAGTTCGTGCTTCGAGCGTCCTTCTAGAATGAAAATGCTTGGCATATCCACGTTAGGCCAAAGAACAGGGCTCTGCTCTCAGCACTCTTCAGACTAGTCAGTTTCTTCCCATTTACAAGGAGAGTCCAGGGCTAGTCTGTCGCCGATTTCAAAGAAATTTTTATTATATTTTTCATTTATGCAAAGGTTAAAGCCGCACATCAACTAGAAGGGTCATTAGTGGCAGTGAACAAGGCTTCCGAAGGGACATTGCAAGTGGCTCGATTCTTGTTGGCCTCCTTCACCAAAGAAGTGCCATTATGGGCTCTCCCGGCAAATTGGAGGTGGAAAAAATGAGGGCTACAGTGGTGACCACTGTCTGGCCCCTAAAGCAAAGAAAACAAATAAAGATAATACAACTAAGACTAGATGAAGAATAGGCTCATAACGAGGTAAACACATTTTACCATCTATAATCAGCAAAGTGATATAAAAATTTGACTAGATGTACCTAAACATATCACAGATCAGGTATCACAATTCATAGGAGAACTCAGCGGCTGTCAGGTATAACAACAGGGATTGGACCTTGTCTTGACCAAGTGAAACGTCAACCCACTGAGATGGTCTAAGCTAGACTCAGAGGTCCATAAGGTATGGGCAGTCTTCCAGGAAATGGCGGATGGATAGATCACCCCAACACCTCCCACGTACAGCTTCTGCGCTTTGCTTAGCAGGTGTCTGTAAGATGAGTATGGCCAGTAGCCACCCGGTTCACCACTATTCGGTGCCTCCTTGGATGTTAGGTTACGAAAGGGCCCACCGGGCACTAGTCCTGAAGGACTCCACGTAGACCAGTGACTCATGCCAGATGGAAACGGTGTTATGTTTCATGTAGGAGATTTGATCCTCAATACTTATACATAGTTAATAGGCAACATATTGATGGACTCATCACCTATGACTATCCTCGCAAGGACCATCCCACTCTCATTTCAAAGAAATATTTACGGGAGTTCTACATCGAAAATGAGTCGACTCGTATTTCGCCGTTCGACAGAATAGGGCCTTGGAGCTTCGAGAAGAAAAGTCAAAAAAGTTCCAGTCATGCAGTATGATCATATGAGCGAATTTTGGTAGTATATTATGTTACGTTGTTCTGGAAATTGGGGACTTCGAGTGAAAATAAACTGTTAACTACCAGTTTTAAGGCAAAACCCTGTTCTAAATAATAATCTACTACTCAAAAAAAGATTTTAGATTTTTAATATTTTTGCAGTTTTTATCAATTTTTAGCACATTTTAATGAAATTGAAGTTGGGGAGAGTAGGGTAAAGTGGTACCATTTTGGCGAAAAGAGCTGTAACTAGTATTCCAGTTTGAGAAGAGAAATAATTTCGTTTTCGTTCTTTAATCAATCATTTTCTATACCGTACTATAGTACCTCCGAAAACATACTTGCAATTTTTATTCATTAATCATTACTTTTCTATTTCGGGAAAAAGGTGCCACTTTACCCTACGCTTCGGGGTATGGGTAAAGTGGTAAGAAAAAAAATCATTACCTTGAAATTTTTTGGGATCTCGATTTTTCAATATTTCAGCCCCATTACTACCCTTTAGGGTTGATCCAAATTGATGCCAATGTTACTGGCACATCCCCAGCCGATATATGATTTTTGATCCAAATTTCATAAACTTTGGTCCTGTAGTTTAGGAGAAAAAGCTCTGAAAGGCGTGTGGGGGACAAGGTTTTTTTATTTTTTATTTTTGGATTATAAGCATCTTGAAGCGTAAACCAACAAATTTTGAGGAAGGTTTACACTTTTTTTCTTGGTCGATTACAAAGGTTCATTATTGAAAATAATAAACCAAAAATATCTAATAGCTCAAGTAAAATTCGGTCTTGTCCCCATGTCGGATTTGTAATTTGGCTTCACAATAAAAGTGATTTGAAATGAGAAGTTTGAAAATGTTTATCAACCAAACACTTTCTCAATGAAGTTTCTTCGTTTCCGTTTTCTTAGTCTGTTACTGCCTGAGACGATGGAAAGGAAAAGGACTTCTGATAGACAATTTCGTAATGTGGCGAAGGATCTCCTGGATAGAGAAGGCTAATCTACCTATTTCGAAGCGATAGCTACCTATTTCCAAGCGATAGCTACCCACTTATTATTCGGATAGCGTGGCCGTGGTTGCCTCCACACGTCCTGCGTCCTATAGATTTCCTCGTCTCGTCCCTTGGCAGCAGTCGGATCTTTTGTTCGGCTCATCTCGTGCTCAGGAGCTCTAGGTAACAATTTATACCTCAGGGCTCCAGATGGGCAGCCACCGCCAGCCTCCTGCGCTGTTGCCAAGTTTCCCGCTCCATCTTCCTCTCTCATTCCTTCCACAGCCCTCGTAGGCCGCATCCTACTTTTTTTCGTACCTCTCTCCCCCTCTGGCCTGTCTGTCCTTTTAAAAACCCTTGTTTCTTTCCGATCATCTGGTCCCAGGTAGATGGGTCGAGCGAGGTCACGACATACAGTTGAAGCAGAGCATCAGCATTAACCTCCCGATAAGTGACTTCTCTCGAAATTTCCTTATTAAACAACCATTAGCGATTATAGAAAATAAATTTAACTATGGGCAAGTAGATTCAACCCTTGAGTAAATGAAGTTGAAGTTAGGGCAACGTTAGAGTACGTTAATAACCGTACGTTCAATATAATTAAAATATGTAGAAGGAAATCAGCTATTTAAACGGATATTCCCGATTGAATTTTGGTTTATTATTTCCAATAATAAACCTATGTGATCGTATAGCAAAAAATGTTTATAACCCCCCTCAAACTTTGTCACTTTACGTTTCAAGGTGCGTAGAATCCAAATTTGAAATGTCCGTCCGCCGTCAGCCGTCGTGGCCACAAAAGGCCTAAGAATTGACTTAAAAAACCCGTTCTTTCGCACGTAGACTCCATTTGGGGTCTAGTTGGTCCTAACGTTTAACCATCCCGATCGCTTTACTCGCATAGATGCTATGGGCCAAAAACGGGCGAAAAAGTGTCTTTTTCGAGGCTTTGAGTGTTAGACTTTCGCACGCCTGGCACGCTTGGCAGGGGGTCACGGTGGTGGGTGAGCGGGGGGTGGAGTGAGAGGAGGCACCGCGGCACCTTGTGGCGGCTGGGGTGACCAGGGGCGTAGCAGAGGAGTGTAGGGGAATGGATATTTATTACTTTTACGTGTTATACCCATATAATACGCCGCGCCAACCTGAGGGGGGTACGGCATTAGGGGCATAGTGGAGTAGCAGATAGTAGAGTCCGGGGCGTATCGGAACGGATATAATATATATTTTATATTATATTTTATTACTTTGTAGCATCGAAAATCTTTGTAAAGAGGCAAATCTGAATAAACAAAAGTTTATTGTTTATTCAGATTTGCCTCTTTAATTAACCTTGCACCCCACAACTTTTACTCCATATACCTAACATTTAACCTACCTTGAACACACTAGTATATTTAGTATATCATATCATACTTTAATATGTTACAAAAATAATTGATCCAGCTCATCTAAAATCCTTTGTTCTTCTTCTTCCCCAAATCTTCTCAGATAGTTCGAAATCGTTTTTAATCGTTTTAAATCGTTTTTAAATTAAAATTGCATTACATGGGCAGGTTGGGGTCTGAACCCTCTGGATGAATAGCTGTTTACTTATATTTCTGCCATAGGTAAGTGGGGTGTCGTCACCCAAGTAATTTCGGACTCAGAATCAACTGGGATATGTCCCAGATGCTTTTGGAATTCAGTGTACCTACGGTTTTAGTTTGATTCCTATAGAAATTAGCTCCGTGGATTGAATGAGACCACTCGGGTGGCTGTACGATCATCCATTTGCTCCCCATCGGGAGCGCAGCCTGTAACGCGAGAACGGAGGTGGATACTAGAAAAGAGACTGGCGAAAGCCCCAGAGCATGCTGGTTACTATAGCTGGCTATCTGATTCAGAAATAATAAACCATTATGTAATAATTTGCAGAGTATTTTACATGGACGTACAGGGTGTCTCACGTTGTAGACGGCAAACTTCACCCACGTATTAAACAACTAATTTCAGATCAAAAGTTCCTCTTAGAGATTTTTTTTTTTTTTTTTTTTTTAATCACTTTATTTTTGAGTTATTTCCCTTTTAAGAACTTTTCCGTGTTTTTGACCTAACTCACTAAAACGGCCATAATTCCTAACTAGTTTTACCCTTAATAATACTTGGAATAAACTTAAAACCCTTAAATAAACTGAGAACTCGTGATTTAAAGTGTAAAACTCGGTTATAAAAGAGTTGGGGAGATCTGCAAGTGTTACCATTCGATTCAGCGTGAAAAAGTCCGGTCTCGTATTCTCTTGAGGGGTTATGTTCGCGAAAACATCTTGACCCGTACAAATTAGAAGGTTAATTGTTTGAGTTGAGTTTGTGAAGGTATTGTAGTATTTTCGTTCAAATGTTGCCCATCCTTGATCATTTTGTGTTCTGACGTCTGGCAGATCATCAATATCTCGTAATGATCTCGTAGTTGTTCCATACTCTTTGCACCAAACAATTGTCCCATTGTTTGAGGAAGAATTCCCATTAGGAGAGTCTTGAGATTAGCAAGATGTCCTTACGATAGGCGAATAGGGCTCTTTATTCCAACGGAAATGCAATAATCTGATGAGAACTCGCACTCTTAGGATGCACAAAGGATTTTTATTTATGTTATAAATGGATGTAATAAACAATGCCGCTTGTTTTGTTGTCACTTGGTTGAGAAGTTTATCTTGGTTATAGTAATTGTAGACGCGCACCATAACAGAAAATTACCTACCTGTGAACTCATATTCGCGGAAGAATTGGGCTACTTCGAGACTGGCTTACAGCAAATTCAGTAATTGTGTGTCAATAATTATTTTATGTTTTCTAATTGTTATTTTGTTTAAAACAATAAAAAACATTGAAATTACTGAGACATTTTCAATGCTCATAGCTCTTCTCTCATGAGAGCGAAAGTACGAGCAGCCTGCCGCGTTTTTTTCTTTTTTTTTTTTGGTCTAAGCTTTTCAATAATAGTGGCATAGTATTAAAAAATTTGATTTTCCTATAATTTATCGAATTACAGGTAGATTTTAATCTATTTATCCTGGTAGATGAAGGTTTCATTTCTTGTGAAATATTCGTGAACTTGGGGCCTAACTTGATAAACATCCAGATGTGTTCTTATGTAGACTATACATTCTAAAATATAAATTGATGGTAAGGTAAAGATATTCAATCGTCCGGAAGCAGGTGAACAGTCCTCTCTAAAGCCTAATTTCGACAATAACCTGTCAGCTTTTTTCTGAATCGAAAATATACGGGAGGATGACTGAGCGTGTCCCCAACAACTTATTCCATGCAGAATAGAACTATGGAAACAACCATAGTAACCATACCTATACATAATATGTATAGTATGTATACATAATATATTTCGGAAGAAAACCATGACCTGCCACACGACCATGCACAAATAGGTAACTCGTTATATTTATGATGGAGCTCTGCATCTCATCTCTTGGAATGTGGCCAGTGTGGGTTTTTGAACGTCATCCAACGCTCGTGCGGTAGTTCACCGCATTCCCTTTTCAGAATCGTGACCAGCTGAGAATATTACAGTTTTGTGAATTATAGTTGAACCTATTATATGATAATGTCTCCACAGTTTCAAGGTTTTCGGCTATTATATTAAAGGATTTTCTTCAATAGTGGAACCTTGAAAATAAATGTACATACTTAGGTATTCAATCATAGGTGTTAAAATAACTTAATGAACTTTGGGCCGGTTCATTAATCACATTTATCCAATGAATAAGAGGGATTTATCTGAAGGGTAGCGTTATCCTCTAGATAACACAATATTGGGTGTTTATCCATCCCTAGTTAAACCCTATCTGGCGTTTTATTTTATCTGGTCCCTGGACGGCTGGGTAACAATTGAGGAGTTGACATGGAAAACGAGTTAAGTCCAAAAATCAAATTTCATAGGAACTCCCTCTGAACTCTTATCAGATTTTTTTGGACATAATCTCTTCTCCATGCAAAGGTCACACATTTATTCAGGGTGCGATCTAGCAAGGACGGGAGGACCTATGGCCGTTGGCGTGACTGTTTACTTGCACTTCGACGAAAAAAAATGTTCTTTCGATTTTTGGACTTAACTCGTTTTCCATGTCAGCTCCTCAATTATAACTGGAGGTTGATGATATATTCAGATCTTTCTAACCTCGAACAAGTTTATCAATTTACAAAAATCTCATTTGAATCTCAAGTTTGATTGTCTTTATTTTTGTACCTTTCAATGGATATATTTGGGGATTTGCTTTATTCCATGGATATTCTTTACATAGCAGCAACGGCGAAGATTCTATCGTAGCATAATTCGTAGAATGGAAAAGAAGACCGTATATAATTTGTAAGATCACGTGTAGATCACTTACTGATTGGGGACGAGTGAGTTTTTTTTATTGAGGTTTCGGTTGGACATAGATACGTTTTTATATTCTAACATAAATCGAAGATGAAATTAAGTCCACAACTTGCTGATCACAATAATGCATTCATAATAATTCAGGATGCAATATCGCTGTTAGTATACTGTATTTTTCTCTCTAGAAATAAAGCAAACAAACGGCAAAAATATGGTGGTTTCTTATTTGCCGAGCTTGATAACATGATGGAAATGTGGAAATGATACCATCGTGAAAATTACGTCAGACCCGGTTTTTTCAATAGTCGATCTTCGAAGAAAAGGTAGCTCCTACTCCACTCTGTGTAAATCGCCCTTTTCATTTCGGATGATTGGATTTCAAATTCAATTTGGGAAATGTTGAATTGAATCTGGAAAATGTTGAATTCAATTTGGAACATGTTGAATTCATTTAGAAAATGTTGAAATCAATTTGAAAATTTTTGGAATCTATTTGGAAAATGTTGAATTCAATCTGGAAAATGTTGAATTTAATCTGGAAAATGTTGAATTTAATTTGAAACATGTTGAATTTAATTTGGAAAATGTTGAATTCATTTGGAAAATCGTGAAATTCATTTGAAAAATGTTGGATTCTATTTGGAAAATGTTGAATTCAATCTGGAAAATTTTGAATTCAATTTGGAACATGTTGAATTCATTAGGAAAATGTTTAATTTAATCTGAAAAATGTTGGATTATATTTGGAAAATGTTGAATTGAATCTGGAAAATGTTGAATTCAATTCGGAACCTGTTGAATTCATTTGGAAAATGTTGAAATCAATTTGAAAAATGTTGGATTCTATTTGGAAAGTATTGAATTTAATCTGGAAAATGTTGAATTTAATTTGGAACATGTTGAATTTAATTTGGAAAATGTTGAATTCATTTGGAAAATGTTGAAACTCATTTGAAAAATGTTGGATTCTATTTGGAAAATGTTGAATTCAATCTGGAAAATTTTGAATTCAATTTGGAACATGTTGAATTCATTAGGAAAATGTTGAATTTAATCTGAAAAATGTTGGATTATATTTGGAAAATGTTGAATTCAATCTGTAAAATGTTGAATTTATTTTGGAAAATGTTGGATTCTATTTGGGAAATGTTGAATTCAATATGGAAAATGTTGAATTCATTTGGAAAGTATTGAATGTAATTTGAAAAATGTTGAATTTAATTTGGAAAATGTTGAATTCATTTGGAAAATTTTGAAATTCATTTGAAAAATGTTGGATTTAATTTGGAAAATGTTGGATTCTATTTGGAAAATGTTGAATTTAATCTGGAAAATTTAGAATTCAATTTGGAACATGTTGAATTCATTTGGAAAATGTTGAATTTAATTAGGAAAATGTTGCATTGAATCTGGAAAATGTTGAATTCAATTTGGAACATGTTGAATTCATTTGGAAAATGTTGAAATCAATTTGAAAAATATTGGATTCTATTTGGGAAATGTTGAATTCAATCTGGAAAATGTTTAATACAATCTACAAATGCTATAGAAAATGCGTATCCATAATTGTGGTGCAGGCATGATCAGGTCTGAATGATGTTTTCTCACAGTGTCCGGTTTTGGTAGATTATTTTCGATAATTAACTTTTGTGTTTGATCTCCTTCCACCTGGCCGCCCCAATGAACAGTAAAAGAGGTCGTTCCCAAAGCGGCGCTACATCGAATTTGCGGTGTCGGAGCCCTCGCGTCACTCAAGTTTATTGGCGACCCAAGCAGGTCAGTCCAAAAAGGCTGTAGATCCAATAAAGGGCCCCCGGCCGCCCCCGCGTAATTCAATTACCCCGAGTTAAGCCGAGCGTTGGAGGCGTGTCGAGGAGGGGGGGGGGGGGGGGGGGTCATCTCGGCTCTGATTGAAGCTACTATAACCACCGAGGAGGTTTCTAGTGCACACACACACACACGCGATCGCTAGATTAAGTTGTTTTGACGTCTCGTCCATTAGCTGGCGGCGCTGACGGCGCCCAACACATCAAGAACTTCCGCAGTCGCGTCACCTACGGGAAACTATGGGGTTAATAAGTTGATACACTTTTTTACCTTTAAATTATCACAGTGCTTTATTGACACAAAGCTTTTCGAAGTAATTCACTTCATCTTCAGGTACACATCACACACAAAACAAACAAGGTAAAGCGAAGCAACAACAATCAACAAGGCAAAAGTGAAGAAGAAGAAGAAGAAGAAGAAATCTCTTCTTTCGTCCATGAAAGACACTAAATGATAGGGACTATACAGGGTGATTCCCTCGCAGATGCAAAAAAATTTTTGGGTGAAACCAAAGAGTATGGGGTCGGTTTCTATGTATTTTTTCTCGCTGGATCGAATGGAAACTGTTGCAGATCTCTCAACTACGTTATAATCGAGTTTGACACTTTAATAAACTAGTTTTACCCCATAACACACATACATTTTTTAAGCGTGACAAACAAACTAAACATTTGCGAGTTTAAGTGTAAAACTCTGTTATAACGGGGTTAGAGAGATCTACAAATGTTACCATTCAATACGGCGTGAAGAATACATAGAAACCGACCCCATACTCGTAGGTTCATAGAGGGTCATCTTCCGAGAAAAAAACCAACAATTTCATTGGAAAACCCACATTTTTTTAACATTAAAACATTATTTTCTCCACTAAAAAACAAAATAAAAGTAAACTTGATTATACCGTTGGAAAGAGTATTAGACGAAGCAGATTTCATGAGATTTGCCAGTTTCCAGGAAGAGAAGTAAAGTTTCAAAGATTTTCAGAACTATTCTTTTTTCAAAATCGTCAATGTTTGAGCTGATGTGAGGGCCTTTGGATGGTACTTTTTAAGAACCCAAGTACACTATTCTTATAGTAAATTTAATGCTGATTCCGAAAATGTGGTCATAAGTTAAATTTGAATGAAGCAAAGTGGAAAAATTTGAGTTTAAAAGGAAAAAAACACGGTTTTCCTGAAAAAAAAACCTTTAAAAAATCATATCTCGAGAACGGATTGAGATAAAAATATGCAGTTGGCGGCATTTTACTCCATTTTTGATGTAGTTTTACCCAAATTTTTTTTTTTTGCATCTGCGAGGGAATCACCCTGTATAGATTAAACTAATAACCACATAACATTTATATCCCCCTATCATTTAGGGTCTTTCATGGACGAAAGAAGAGATTTCTTCTTCTTCTTCACTTTTGCCTTGTTGATTGTTGATGCTTCGCTTTACTCACAACATAGCAAATAAATGTTTGTTCCGACAATTTCGATTCCAACATTTTCTTCGTGGAAATACGTTTTGAGACATTCTAAAACGATTTCTAGATTTTAATTGGTGAGAGGGGGGGAGGGAGGGGGGATTCCAATTTCGCATAAACCACCGAATATCAGGGAATTTTTTAAATGAAAACTTGGTGTAATAATTTAAAGCGTTTTGGTTTATTATTTCCAATAATAAGCCTAGGTATGTGATCTTGTAGCAAAAAATTTTTATGACCCCCCCCTCTAACTTTGTCACTTTACGTTTCAAGGTGCGTAGAATCCAAATTTGAATTTTATGGCCGTCCGCCGTCCGGGCCATAAAAGGCCTTAGAATTGACTTAAAAAACCCGTTCTTTCGCACATAGACTCCATTTGGGGTTTAGTTGGTCCTAACGTTTAACCATTCCGATCGCTTTACTCGCATAGATGCTATGGGCCAAAAACGGGCGAAAAAGTGTCTTTTTCACGCTTGGCAGGGGGTCTCGGTGGGTGGTGAGGGGGGTGAACGAGGGGTGGAGTGAGAGGAGGCGCCGCGGCACCTTGTGGTGTCTGGGGTGACCAGGGGCGTAGCAGAGGGGTGTAGGAGAATGGATATTTATTACTTTTACGTGTTATACCCATATAATACACCGCGGCACCATGAGGTGGGTACGGCGTTCCTTCGAGGCATGAAAATATGTTTTTTTCTAGGTCATATATTTGTGTGTTAATACCAATGCTTTTCCTACTCATATTTAATAACATATCCTCTCGACTTTTCTTACGTACTTAGATAATGATATTATTCAGGCAATAACTATTTGAATAGATAGGAGCTCAAATCGAGAAATATAAACATGCGTATATATAATTATAGAAGTATAGGTTGTGGCAACTCCAAATAGGACACGCCGAGGAGTCTGGACGGGCCTTATGACGTACGCAAGCCAACTAAAACTACGATCATACTCAATTGAAAAAATAATAAACCTTTGTGAAATAATTTCAGCGTTTTAGTTATATCAGCTTGTATATAAATTTCGTATTGTTTAAACACAAACCTGATCGTTGTCTGAATCTTTATGTTGGTAGATACAACTTTGTAGTGCGAAATGTACTAGCGAATGCTTACGAAGAATAGGTATCTACTTTAAAATCGGAAAAGTATCAACGACTGCATTTGCTCCCAAGTAGGTGAACAGGATATCTGGCAGGCGGACGAAGTTGGTACTTTGTTCACATAATCAACGGAATTTGATTTAATAATAAAATTATTATATTTATCACTTGTTTTTACTTTTTTCGATTAGGTAGAGGGAGAACGAATAGGTACCTAATCTATACTCTTAAAACTGTGGTCACCTTTGCGTCAGGTTATGGTGACTACGCGTAGGACGGGATTCCAACGAAACCATTTTTCCCGCTGACGTGTAGGTGGGCCTCTTTCCCGTACACGTTGAGTTCTACGCATTTGGTATTTCAGTCTTTTCGCATACACTGGTAGAAAATTACGCGAAGAACAAACACTCTCTAATGTCTGCCTCAACTTCAATAAGTGTTGATTCTTGTCGGATGAATGTGAGATTCGTCGTCTAAGCGGTTACTGGCATTCGAGTGTAACAGCCAGGGAGCTCTGGTATGCCTGTGTAGGCACCTCATTACTAGGCGTCCACACCACATTCCTCCGGGTTCAAGTTCCCACATAATTTCTGGGCCATGCAAACTCGTTCACACCGAACTCTCGCTCTTCGGAAGAAGTTCGCATCTGTTCCAGAAGCTGAGTTGCTTGTTGCGTTTAAAAGCTTGGACGTGCTGATGAAAAATGATCACCTAATATTTGAGGGAATTTAATTTTGGGCGTTCGACTTGAATTTTATTGCGGAAAAAATGAATAAAATATATGTAGTTAGTATAAATATATATAATTATTCATTCTGCCAAGGTTGGGTACTTTTCCGTTATACCCCCCTTATGACAGGCAATTTGTCTGCACACGCCCGCCCGATGTTTCTAGGCATTCCTTCTTACTTAGAAAACATATTTACGTAGAATCGGTTACAATTTCAAGCTGTGGGAAGAAATTATATTATTAAAAAAAGGAAGGAAAAAAGAATTACCGTGTTTTCAGAAGTTGCCGATGTCGGTGAGGATTTGTTGAAACAAATTGGCGTGGTTGTGGTTTGATTGCCTCCACATGAATTCGCACAAATAGATCAGAATGCTGTGTATAGGTTGGTGGTCTGGATGCTCGCAAGCTCGCATCTCAAAATTACATAACATCAAGTAGTCAATCCCTTAGTAAAAATACAGATTAGTTGGACATGTAGGTCAGAATGATGTGTATACTTTGGCGGTCTGGATGCTCGCAAGCTCGCATCTCAAAAATACATAAAATAACATACTAAGTAAGAAGTAATGCCTAGAAACATCGGGCGGGCATGTAGAAGACAAATTGACTGGGAGGGGTATAACGGAAAATTACCCAAGGTTTATAGCAAAAGTACCTACTGTGTGTGTACAGCAGAGTTGAAAGTACTCAAGTACTCTTGAAATGGTGGAAAGTGAACACACGGGATATGCGAGAAAATCCCCTTGTGGTTCAGCGTTACTTGAAGATAATTAGCGTCACTTCAAGATAAAGTTATTCGACCCTCTTGAATTCATCGTTAGCATCCGCTGTGGCTCGCCCAAGATGCTAAAATCCCCTGCACCTTATCCAAATTGAATTATCGTTTAGGAACCCTCTAATATATTTGAAGACACACAGATGACTGTAGCTGCTGAAGGCCGGGAGGTGGGGAGCTGCGAGACACGTGCTGTGAAAGATAGTTTAATTTGCCAACGAATACGTATTAAAGAGAAAACTATTACGTATCGAATTCAGCGAACAAGCACCTGTAATATCGAAATTGAATGAGTAAAAAGTTTTTACAATCATTACCCACCGGTGGACAGAGCTTGACTTGCAAGAGAGTGTAGTTCCCACCTCATCTGCCAGTGGCAGCATCTCCCAAGCTACGTTAACATAAATTTTTCCTTTGGCCGAAACAAAGCTTGCTGATCAGTGGTCATCTTATTCTATTCATGAAATCATACACAGTCTACATCTCCTCCAGCCACTCTTCAGTTCGTGTCCAATATTTCTCCGGAGTAATTCGATCTGTTGTAGAAAATCTGATACATGAGCACACTTACCAGAAGCCCTGTTTCGTGGCTTATCAGTCCAATTCTAATTCGGAATGTAATTGGTATGTTCTCGTAAATGGTTATTCAAATTTTGCTGAATTTTCAGGTTATCCTTCAAAAGGGATACTTCGGTTTATTGTTCAATGTTGTATCTCGATGGAGATGCGGTTTGTTTGCTTGAATATTCAAACAGAACATTTCATACCGAGTAGGTACATGATTTTTTATACCTGATCGGTCGACGTTGATATTATGTGGTACAGTCGGGGCTATGACGGTTTACAGTTTGAGGTTCGTTGTTGTATTTTTAGTATCCATGAACTCCCTGTGTGATGGTGGTCGCGATTGGTGCGATTTAAAATGTGATGATGGTGAAAAAAACACGATGTGTAGATATAAGCCTAACAAAAATATCAAAGGATGCAAGAATATTAAAGACACCCAAACTCCCAGCGGTAGGAAAATTATGCTACACTTGCACAACCAGTACCGAAATGATATAGCCATAGGAAACATGAAAGGTTGGCCTCAAGCTGCGAACATGAGACAAATGTCTTGGGATAATGACGCTGAAGAACTTGCCCTACGTTGGGCGCAGCAGTGTGTAGCTGGGCATGATAAATGTCGTAGATCTGTTCGCTTCAAGTATCATGGGCAAAACTACGGGATGGAAGGCAGTTCAGCGGAATTCCCTACTGGCAATGGAAGTTTTGAGGGGTGGGTCAAAGAGATAAGTCTAATCAAAGACGTGGCATCCATGCAGAAGCGGTTTAAATTTGGGGAATGGGGCCATTTCACCCAAGTGATCTGGGCCGGAAGCTATACTTTGGGCTGTGGCCAGATTGGGTATGAAGAAGGCCAGTTCAAGAAGACAGCTGTCGTTTGCAACTATGGTCCTGGGGGTAATATGGACACCGCACCCATTTACACTAGCGGCGAACATTGCTCTGCCTGTCCAAGAGGAACATCATGCCGTCCAGAATCCCTGTACCCCAACCTTTGCTCTCTTACATCGGACCCCATCGCTCCAGCTGACATCGTTGGCCCTCCCAAGTACGACGATGCGACAAGGTGTAGATTATCGATTGTTTTAGTAACTATGATCCTTTGCGCGATATCATTAAACATTGTATAGAAGTAACTCATGTTCTGTTTTCCGGATTTCTGTTTACATGCTTACTTGCATACAAAATTTTATTAGCATTCACGAGTATAAATCGTTCAGTTTTTATGAAACTCTCAAACTACTGAGGGTACTTACGTATTAACACCACCGCAGCCACAGATTTATTGGTGGTTTTTAAGTAATTCTTATAGTTTTTTCTTTTTTTAACTAATCTGTCTTTTACTAAAAGGATTGATTTAGGATATTTTTCAATTTTGCTTTCTCACTACCGAAGGTAGGGAATCTTTTTGTTCGTAAGAAGTCAAAAAAAAAAATGTTGTCCTCCAAAATCAAAATTTCGACTTGCTTTTTGCGTTTCATAGCTTACTGATCAATTTTGGTTTTGTGTGTCTGTGGTAAATCTTTGTCATGCCCAAAACTATACTAAGTTTTAGTCCGATTTCGATGAAATTTTCAGGGATTGTGCGGGTCAGCTGCTGGACGGTCCCCTTTAATTTTCAATGCCGTCTGTACGCATGCGCAAACTTACATTTTTTAACGTCGACCTATCAATAATTTCAACTCTTACTTTGTTCTTCAGCTAATTCTATACGTCCTTGTTACCATATGTGAATAAGCTATACTGCCCACCCAACTGGCAGATTTTTTTGTCCTAATCGACCAACAGTACTGAAATTTGAAATAGAGCGCTTTTGGAATACCTTGAAAACATAGTTACGATGTATGGATGACCACGTATCAACTCGGAAATAAGTGAAAAAAACGTTGTCTATTTCCACGAAAAATAAAGAGTTACAATGTTGAACCGATTTTGACGATTAGGCCATCATCATCAGTAACAAACAATAACTGAAGGCACATTAGAAAGGACACGGCTTTTATAGTCACAGGTGAAGGGAGATTGAATCCCATTGGTCAAGAGAAAGGAAAGTGGCAGGAGGTACAACCAATTAAGTGCAAGCAAAGTGAAGGGGGATTATAGCTAATAAGATGAAGTGAAAGGAGGGGAAGAATCACTGGTTTGAAGGGGTAATTCCAAGCTTTACAGAAATGGACTTAACAGAGGTGAAATATATTGAGGGGTATCCTCATTTAAAAATTTACCAGATCTGTCACTTTTGATAATTCTGAATTTTTCAAGTGCATTCAACATACCTCCCTTTACAAAAATGAAGAAATTCTACAAGCTGTCTATCTGTCAAATCAAAATTGTAACTATGATTGGATTCCTTAAGATGTTTCGCAAATGTAGACTTACCCTTATTTTCCTTGAAATCCTGTTGCTCGTCTATCCTTTCCCTGAATTTCCTACCAGTTTGACCGCAATGTTCGTAGCCACAAGAACTTTTTAGTTTATAAACCCCACTTTTATCCTGAACATTGATTTCGTCCTTAACGGATCCTAGTAATGCTTCCGCTTTCTTCGGTTCCATGTGAGTTCTTCGGTATGTATTCCCATTTTAATGAGTGCAAGATAAACAATTAGATTGATGATTACCTGTAAGATGTTAGATCTACTAAGTACGTACTTGAAGAAGCAAAGGAAGGCGGACAATGGAGAAACGGAGTCTTTCTTCAAGATTCTTTTGTCCTTCGTCCGTCCGCGTTTAAAGACAAAGACAAAGGAGGTGTGTGGGGGGTCAGGTGAGTTGTCAGCTTTTATAGTAGCCTGAAAAACCCTCAGGAGGCGGGAGCTCGGAGCGGTGACCCTGGGACGGGTCAGTGCCCAAATCAGCCTTGGCGCCCGCTCAGCTCATCCACACTTCGCCGAAACATCCATAAACCTTGAAGGTCGTGTGGTGTTTATTTGAAACGTTATTAAAGAGTATCAGAGAGCTTTTGTTATTTTTATCAAAGTAGGTACAGTAGGATGTCATTAAACAAAAGGGAAATTGATTTCTGTGGCTCCATGACCTTACATTTCTTCTGTTAAATAGTTCGATCGACAATAGATCCGTAAAACACAATACGTCGTGCGGTATTGACAATCCGGCGCCGTAACTCTGACGCAATGAGCTACGGTGACGCATCTTTCCGTACAGATGATACGTTAACGGAACGCAATCCGGAAAAAACTTGATCGTCTAAAATAACCTCTTTCCATGGACTCAAATAATCTCATAGGGATAATTTCCTCCTTTCATGGATTTAGCGTTACAATTAGATCCGTTAATGACTTGACGTGACTTTAAGGTGCGGTAATGTTTCTCGTTACCGCACGCCGTATTGAGACCGACGGATCCACTAGGAACTCTCTAATAATTACCTACTGCATAAAGTGTGGATGGTTTGTGACAGATTGGTTAGCCTTCTGATGGCACGTTTTGTCATGGATATGTCTCATGACCATCATTCCAAATCGATCACCATTCCAAATCGAAATCATTCCAAATTTTATATCATGTTACATAGGTTTGAAAATTTAGGACATTGAGTGAAAAGAAATTGTTAGCTACCGTTTTTCGTTTTAAATAGTAATCTGAAATTCGAAAAACAGTTTAGATTTCTAGATTTTGTGCTTTTAGACATTTTTCGGCAAATATTAACAACATAAATTTGCGCACACCTTTTGTAACTAATGTTCTACATAATCGTTGATAATTTTTTTTTTTTTTTTAATATACTAAAATTCTGTAACGCCCCCCTTGACCCCACCAGGGGGGCGTCGCCCCCGAACCTCCGGTTGCTTTCCGCTTTGAGCTTGCGGCTATAATGCTACGGCATGGAACATGCTTTCTTCCCGCTAATGCGGGGTCGTATTTTTGTTCTTCCCGCTAATTCGGGGTCGAATTTTCCTATCAAGGACTCACAGAACTTTATAGCGTTTATGATGACTCACTACAACCTTAAAAGAAAATATTTTGATTTGTTTTCTTATAGTTATGATGTTGCCAAACTAATTAGCCTGCCACCAAGCGGCAAAACTATATTATTTACTAACCATTTTTAACAACACATTATTGGATTTATATCTTGTGTATAGATATAAAACTACGACAGAAATACCTTACTAATCTTATGTAAACTATGAGAGCTTTCCAACGGACGGTGAACGATGTCTGTGTGATGAACACTACGGAAGTTCCATTTCCCTACCAATGTCTTGGTTGTACGTGAAACTCATAAGAAAATTTGTGTGACAGTTTTTCCTGGCATAAAAACGTGACAATTTTGGCCAGTTAGGTGATGGCTAAAGCATGTTCCATGCTTATATAAATTATTGATTTTCAGCCGTTTTTAAGTTTTAGTGATTTATTTAGCGCATTTTTTGGAATTCGACCAAATTACTGTGTTCACAAAATGCTGGCCAACGAACTCATGCTTTCGTTGTAGAGCTTGATTTGTTTGAGAAAGTTCGGTTTTTTATCTGAATCCTAAGGAGAATTATCTTCTGGAAGGAGAATTATCTGCTTGATAAGGAGGCTCCCTATCAATTTTCAACTTCCTAGGGTGAACAGGAGAGAATTTAGCTCACTCAGCTGATCATGAAAGAGCCCATATTTTAAACCTCTTTCTAACACGATATTTTTTATTGCGCTCAGCATTTCGTTTCTTCTTCTCAATCTTTTTCTATGGTTCAATGTAGACTAGCATGGAAATTGGAATTAAAATTACAGCTGGAGCCACTCAGCTGATCCTGGCCATATTCTGCTTAAAGTGTTAGTCCTAAGGAGGCTCCATGCCAAATATCAAGTTTTCTACCACCACGGGAATTGCGCTGAACGTCAAATTTTTTGTATCACGCATATTTCGGAATGATCCCCAGCCATAGGACATATCCATGTCAAAAGCGTTATACCTACAAGATACCTTCTTGTACCTACAAGACGATGTTTTTCGCCCATCTTGAAGTGCTCATTTGTGTGTTCATTTGTTCACTTTCATGGGCAAAGCTCCATTTACAAGGAATTCAGAAAAACATTACGATATAAATATATTAACAATTTCAATAGAATATAGGTATGATGGCATCCAATTCGTATTCAATTAAAAACTGCAAGACAATATACAATAAATGAAGACAAATAAAAGCAAATATGAAAATATATATGGATACTAATAACAAGGACAATATGATTGGGGTATTTGAAATTTCTTAAGCGCGTCGTGGCGAAAAGAGGAGAGGCAGGAGTTGAAAATGTCCACATCCACATTGTTCAACTTTCTCTTCATCCGCAGCAGTGGGGAATTGAACAAGTAGTATGTTGTACTATCTCATGTATTATCTACCATCACTCAATGTTGTGAAAACTTGAAGCGTATAGTGAACCCGTTACTAATTATTGTTTTATCTTGTTTCAGGTATGTTTTGGGACACGTGCTGAAGGCTTTTCGACAGTATCGTAAGTTCCTAGGGCTTCTATTTTTCTTAACTGACACTATTCATCTCAGGCTGGTGGTCGTCAATGCTGGGTGGAATTATCTTACTATAGCTTCTATACTATAGCCTATATCGTGGGGTTGGTGGTAAAAGTGATCAAGTGCATTTTAGAAAATGAGGTTTTGGTCTCTCCGGATACTATAAAACAATATCTACAGCTGAGAATTGAAAAACAAAACAACTTATGACGACAAATGTTAAAAACCAAAAAAATTTATTTTTACCTGAATGAACCAGTGGATTACATTCATGATCAAATGGCATTTAACTAGATTTACATGTACAGCAAATGATTGTATGTACCAACACATTACAAGTAAAAAATGTCAACTGTCATTTGATCGTCATTACTCCTACATAATGTGGTTGTAGAAATACTTTAGCTTACAAGTAAAGTCAGTCAAATGACAGTTGTAAGGGATAATCCAACGAAAATTTGTTATTTCTTGATTGTTAGTATCCCGAGGGATTGATATTGAAGGGTTGAACACCTGAAAATTATAATACTGGTATAATTTACTGTGAATTTGAAGTTTTATTATAGTGATCATGTCCAAGTCATAACAGTTTTTATTCAGGTAAAAGTATTCAACTTACAATTTTCACTAAAAATCGGGGACAATTAAAAGTAAGTTTATTTTGTATAAGGTTCGGTACTACTTTCACATAACAAAGGTATTACTGAGCTCACATAACATGAAATTATTTGGTTTGACCTGATTTTAAGCTCACAATCCGCATTTTTCCATCAGTCCATGTGTTGGAGAACTTCAACAGGCTCTCCTGAACACTTTTGCCAAATGGACTTGATCACTTTTACCACCAACCCCACGATATCTAAGTTATCTAGCTTATATACTATATCTAGCAATAGCCATATTTTGGTGCGAGGTTGAAACTTCCGTGATGGAAGGAAGCGTCTCTTGTCTTGACGGAAGTTTGGTATGTAGAACTTGACGAGGAATTCGATCTTGTGGGAAAGTTAGTTCGAAGCAGGCTCTCCCTTCTACAGTAACCAACTAACAGGCTTCCCTGCAGATGGGAACAACTGGTCGGAGCCCCACCCGTGGGTATTGCAAGCTCCATACCCTGCCTCAAAAAGGGCAAAACCTTACAAGTGGTTTCGGATATCACATTCCACTCTATGGGCAACGCCTGTCGTATCGTACGACGTCCTTCTCAGGCAACTTTCCTTTGCGTCATACCTTCTAGTAGGCTAACGTAAAATCAGTTTTATTAGTCTGAGTTGACATAATATAGTTTCTGGTGTTTTAAGAGGTTTAATACATTGAAATTAGAATAACCCGATTGAGAATAGTTTTAATTCAAGTATCAACAACTGAACTGAAGCCCGGTGGGCCCTTCCGTAACCCTGCTTCCAAGGAGGGATCTCATAGTGGTCAGTCGGAATGCCAATGGCCATACCCGTCTTACTCACAAACGCCTGCTTAATGCAGAAGCTCGAGATGTTGTGTGTGGGAGGTGTGGGGGTGTGGGAGGTGTGGGAGCATCAGCCCCCTCAGTGGGTTGACGTTTGACACGATCAATAGCGACTGAAATGTCGAAGATTTCCTCAAAAATTCGCTCATGGGGTCATGCTGCATGACTGGACTTTTTTCATTTGGCATTAATGGAATTCATTCAACAGCCACACGAAAATGTAGTTAGCATTATACAGTTATATTACATTGATGAAGATATTTACAAATTTCTCGATAAATCGGAAAATTATTGGAATTATTGGAACTTGATAAACTTAATCAACGGTAAATTAGTCAAATGTTTTTTGGATAATAGTGTCAAATAAAACTTCTCTTTCACAGTAAAATAAAGGGCATTCCATCAATAGATGCGTCGTATTCCCGATCTCTCCCTCACAAAATCGGCACTGACGTTCATTGTACGGTAAATATTGACGGACTAGTAGATTTGCGGACTTGATTACCCTCAAAATCACGGTCTAACGGGCAAATGAGGCTGCTTTTTCTTATAATGGCTCCCAGTATTCCAAGTGTTATATTCGGCTTTGCATTTAAATTTATACAACGAGCAAATGTACGGGTAATAATTCACCTTTGTTCGTTGTTATGAAAAGAACTGGTAGTACTAGTTTTTAGTATTTCTAATTTGCGCCAAATGTGAACTATGATGTGTGTGAAACGTGAACTGTGATCGGTGAAATGTGAACAGTGATGTGTGAAACGTGAACTGTGATCGGTGAAATGCGAACTGTGATCGGTGAAATGTGAACTCCTCCGAAGAGCACAAGCTCTATGATAATAGATAATGCCTTCTAAATTGTATTTATTTATAACTATAATGGCAAAGACGGTACAATATACCTACCATTATCTTTGCTACGTGAGATTCACTCCAATGACCTCCTTCGTAGGCGTCTTATCTCTCAAGGTAGGCGTTTACCGTTCCAAACTTTTTTTTTAACGCGATAATTCACACGCGTGGCGCCTTTGAGTCATACGGGCGCAAGCTCGCAGAATAACAATGAAATAGAACGCACGCCTTTTCACTTCTTAACCGACTTCATCGAAGAAAATGGTTGTTTCCGTGCGGTTCTATGATGTATTGAGTATTAGGGAAATTTCGCAGTTTTTCATCTGAGTCTTTGTACGAAAAGAGTTTTTTATTGCACAAGCAAACCAGAAGCTAACCACTGAGTTGTACTGTACGAACAGGGTATCGTTGTACGATTGAATGAAACGATTCAAAAGTCACGTACCGGATACGTATCGGAGTACGTAAAAAATTTGTTCCAACGCAGGAACCGTCTTGCCAAAGGCAGGTCAAGTTCGCTGGCCAGCCCAATCGCCCCAGAATTTCAGGCTCAAATTTACAGTTTAGTGCCCAAAAAAAAAAAAAATGACAAAAAATCGGTGTTTTGACAAAAGGGCTTGTTGGGTGTCACAGTCGAACTATTTTTCAGCTCTTGAGTCGATTGCAACCACTCCCAAGTCTCCAAGATTCATAATAAGTGAGAAAAATAGATTTGTGGGTGAAAAATGAAATCATCTGAAATTAACAAGCAGTTGCAATCATGTTCACAATATCAATTATTGAGAATGATCACCTGTGTGTAAACAATTATTCAAATAACCATGCTTATAACTCAGCTTGTTGGCCACGCACTTCGCACTAGTTAACATATTATGGTTGGGTAAATCGCGAGCTTTATTTATTTATTTATTATGAGTACGGGCAAGCCCAATTTACAAGGAAAAACATGATACAGAGTTGAAAAAAAAAAAAAAATAATAATAATTTACAGATATTCAAGAAAAAAAAAAAAAAAAAAAAAAAAAACAGTGTGTCAAGTGAATGAAAAATGGAAGAAAAATATGTATATACTATTGAAATTCGATAAACATTTAAAATCAAAATAAAACAGGGGATGATAAAACAAGTGATCTAAGTTGGGATACAGAGCTATTGAAAAAGTCAAAATCGGGATGAAGGTGGAGAAGTAAATTGGCTGAACGGCGGATACGGTTTAAGGGGGAATTTATTAAATAATTAGATCCTGAGAACGGGACGTGAAACAAGGTGGGATGGCGACTGGTAAGACGAGGAGTGGAAAGCTGGAACTTGGCAAGTAGAGATGGGCAATTGATTTTATTATTGAGCAGCTTATGCAGGAACACCAAATCAGCAAGAATTCTTCTTTTGTCCAGTGGTTGGGCTCTGCAGGTCTCCAACAGGGAAGAATAATTGATCTCGTCGGACGAGATCCCCAACTTAAATCCGACGTACCTCAGGAATTTATTCTGAGCGGCCCGATCTTTCGAACGAATGGTCAACGAATTCTGTGGGGTGAAAAATGACGAAGTACCATTTCCCTAGCAACTACTCGGTTGTATGCGGAAATCATCAGAAATCGTTGCAACACATTTTCTTCGTTGTCGGTTGGAGATGCCAAGGCTAAAACACATTCTGTGTTAAAATGCCCATTATTGACCGACTTTTGACTATAAATATGGCATGTGGTGGGATATCACAATCGAAGTATTTTTTAGCGCTGAGACGATTGCGACCACTCCCAGATCGCTAAGATCCATCAAAAAGCGAAAAAAATCTATTTTCAGGTGAAAAATTCCCATAATTGACCAAATTTTTGAGTTCGGCTGCGTGTTCTAACATTTTCTTTGCGATCTCGTCAAACGGCTGTCCCTTAAGTTTTATTCAGTACATGATTAGCCTCAGTGATCAGAATTTAAGTGCCTAATTAAATGTTATCCACAATTTTTCTTTGAAAATTCGCTCTATCAGTCATTATGTTCCCTTTTCTAAAAGAAAATGAGCTAAAAATTATACGTTTCTACTTGGAATTACGCGGTTAGTCCACTGTGAAGGTAGGAGGCCTAGCAGTGATGAGCGGATACCCAGTTTCCGCTTCCTCCAACATTCTGACGTATTTTTAGCAATTGAAGGTGATAGGTTGGTACATCAGTCGGATGCCCGTACGTTCCGACCCAGGTTAAAAGTCCTAATTTCATTGGCCCCGCTCTCCATTGTTGGTTTGAAGTGCGATAGAATCCAGTGATTGCCGAGTTGGTGAGGAGAGCGTTGGAGTTTACCCACCGAGCAGATCGGAAGGCTGCGTCCGTGTTGATATAACCACTTGAGTTCGTTTGGTGCGGAGGTCCAGGTCTAGAGGGTCACGGGGACGATGGGCGAGGTAAACATTCCACTTCAAGCCCTGTGAAATTCTCTGACAACATCCTTGAGCCTAATATTTGGGCCTGACTTGTCAAAGATAATATATGGAGATTGATAAAATAAAAGGCTTTACTGTCAAAAGGCAAGGTCACTTGATGGATTCCGGTATCTCTTGTCCGATAAACTTAAGTAAAAAGCTGAAATCTAGAGGTATTACGAGACGTTCCAGACCCGACGCGAGTACCCCACTGTCTTTTCCCCTCCGTTCTTCAAGAGTGTCTCAAGCCTGCCATCCGCAGCTCTAAGTATTGAAACTTGAAGCATTGAAACTGATAGGGGAAATCTACAGCCTAAACCTCACATTTCCTGAAAAGTTCATCAAGATCGAATGAAAGCTGTAGAAGTTGTGCGTGTTGCCAAGATTTACAAACTCACGGACACACACGCGAAATGACAGTTGTTCAGAATAGTCTATTAAATAAGACGTTAAAGCGAGTGGATATTTTGATTTTTTTCGAAGATTTTTCCCCATTTCTCGAATGTGAAAAAAACTAAAATGATGGTTGTGACGGGGGGGGGGGGGGGGGGGGGGGGGTTATTGAAAATATTTATAAGGGACGCCCTGAATATAAGCTTTACGATCAATGCTTGTGATGTTCTCCGTGAGTCTTGCATTTCGTTTTAATTTACTTAAAAATTTAGGTAAGTACTTTAAGTAAACAAAATTTTATTTCACAAGTTGCTTCGCGATTTGATACAGCTTTAGTCTTCCTGCTTTCCATTGGATGGGGAACTTTCATCTGTTTTAATTTCACACTTTCTACCTCAGATTCGGTAGCAAATTTCAGCTCAAAATAGTACCGATTAGTTTGGCCAATAAACGGGTAGGAAGATCACGCGTAACGTGATAGTAGAAGCGCTAGGGATCTGGGGGTGGGTCCCTACAAACTCATCAAACGGCAACTCATCAAAAACGTGAGGTCGAGGCTTTTTTAGGAGTTTCTCCTTTGGGTGGGACACTGGTCAAAACTGAATGGAAGGGAAAGTCGTCAAAAAGAATTTCGAATAGAAATCGGACATAAATTTGGAAGATGAAAAGTAGTTGACAATTATTTTTGATGACTTTCCTGTCACCTGTGGAAACGGGTCAAACGCTCCTAAGAGGAAACTCATCGAAAGGAGTCATCAAACCAAACCTTTGGAAGGCTTCACCGTGTGCCAGATCCAACCGTTATAACGTTTTTGGCCAGGTAGTTATTCATGGTGGCGATGAGCTGTAACAATGGCAGGTAGTTGACCCAAAATAGACTAATATCCGTCTACTAATACCACCATTTTTGACGAGTTTCCCGTCAGCTCCTTTTCGGTGAGTTTCCTTCAAGGTAGTTTTTGAGGAGTGTCTCGACAGTGCTGGATTCAAAAAAATAATACTGATTCATAACTGAATTAAACGGATAAATTTATTAGATTCCATTTTTTGATGAGTCGCTCCTTCATGAAGATTTGACGAGTTTCCACCCCACGTAAAAAACTGATCAAAAATGGGGTTCTACGATTTTTTTGATGAGTTTCCTGTTGATTAGTTTCCTAGTTCCCTCTGGGTTCTCCCCAGGCGGGTGGGGGCCATGTCGTTTACGCGTAAATGATTTTCATGAACCGTACTAATGGCCAGTTACCTATCATATGGAACCTTTTTGGAAAGCTCTCGCTCAGATCTTTCTATCGAGCAAATAAAAAATTTCAATGACAGTAGAGAGTTTTTGTTCTTTCCGTAATTTTCTATCCGTGTACGCAAAAAAACGGAAATACCAACTGCGCATGCGCAATTTTCCTGGTCAACGCTTAGAACTACGCGTATACAGGAAAGAGGCTTATCTACACGTAGGCAGGAAAAATGCTTCCGTTAGAATCCCCTCCTACGCATAGTTATCATAACCTGACAAAAAGGTGACCACAGTTTTGCTTAAATATAAAAAAGAGTATTGCTTCTCCCTGACTACCGTCCTATAACTTTTCCCATGTAAAGTTAAACCTGTGATAAATATAATTGAACTATTAAATCAAATTCCGTTGCAGTTGTCGATACTTTTCCGATTGTAATGTAGGTACCTACCCTACCTGTTCTTGTTGGCATCTGCATGTACATTTCGTACCTACAACGAAGTTCTATCTGCCATCATAAAGATTCTGACAACGAGCAGGTTCGTGTTTGAATGAAACGATTTTATACGAAAGCTGTTGTCAGTTAAATAGCAAATTGAGTAGGTTGGTTGTTGAATTTGTGGTAGTTACCCTCTCAGATCATGGAAACGACGATTTGAAGGCAGGGAAGGCTCTCAAAACGAACTATTCCACGAGGCCTGATTAAGTAAACTTGATGTAGATAGATGAAAAATTGAACGATGAGACAAAAAATAAAAAAGATGCCGAAATTAGGGCGCTTCCGGACGGTCGCCCATCCAAGTACTAACCAAGCCCGACGTTGCTTAACTTCGGTGATCAGACGATACCCGATGTATTCACCGAGATGGTGAATACAATTGTGGGTTGGTGAATACAATTGTTTTCTTTGGTCATAGGTCTGTGTACTCGAACATCGATGCCTGTGAAGACAGCTGATTAAGGGGGCCCGAAACCCACCCCCCTCCCGCCCTTTATATACCTCTTTTTACAGGCGTTTTCCTCAGCAACCAATTTCAGTGCTTTTTTTTCTTTTTGTTCCTTATATTCTCAATTTTCAATTAACATAGGGGTTTCTAGTTATCTCAAAAACACGAATTCGTAGGTATCACGGAATAAATGTCATATATTTTTTTACTTCAGAAACATCTAGCGGCAGTGGAAATCAACATTTTGTAAAACTGCTACGTTAATATCTTGGCACAGATCTCTGCTTCAATACAAAACAAAAATCAAGCGAATAGGGTCAACCGTTCCGAAGAAAAACGTGAACATGAAAAAACATTACAGGAGAGCAGAAAAACCAACAGCATCCATCTTTTCATGACTTCGCAACGAATTATGCAAATAGAAGCTGTTTTTGCTTTCCCTAGACCTATCTGAAATGAAGTGTTGTATCATGATAGCTTAACTATGTCATCCATGGATAATATAAACATAATACCCATGGTTGTAGCCCAGTCAAATAAAGACAAAGAAGAAATTGATGAAGAGACTCTTATCATTCGACTCTTATCATACATCTTATCTTTACATCTTATGGTTTCTTTGTGATTTTTAGTGGCCCAATTTCGTTTTTACGTTTTCTTTTGATTATTTATTGAAAATGGGTGGTTCTACACGAATTTTCAAAAAAAGGAAAGGACCAGTAAACCGTTATTCGCGAATAAAGACGACAGAGCAACCATCTAGCCAGCCTATGCTGCCGGCCTGTACTAAAACAAAAAAATTACGCACTTGTAAGCATAAATTTGACTATGTTATTGCATTTAATTGTTCCCTAGATGTTAGTACGTCGTTTTATGAAAGAAAAAAAAATCAATTTTTCTCAAATGTTTTGCTACCGGGTCCCCTTAAGCAGAGTGTTGATGTAAAATGGATTCAATCCTCTTCTATTCGATCTCAAATTCAAGAGAATCGTTGACATTGAAATACTAAAGAGACTAGCGTGACGATAGCTTCTGGTTATTCGTGTATACCTATACTTGTAAAAATACGTGTAGAAATACACGAAGAGCAGTTGTTTGATCTAGACGCTGCTCTTCGCTTTAACGGGGGAAAATCGTACGGGAAGAACAAAAACTCTCAAATGTACTACGATTCTTGATTTAATTTGTCAGTGAACCCCTCTTCCTTTTCTCCAATTCTTAAGCCACGTACCTATGAAACCAATGGAAAGGTTATTCCCTCACTATATCTAATATTAACCACTGATAAGGTTACAACCTCACTACAATATTCGCAACCGTATACGAGCTATCTGTAAGCGACTACTGACCTACTTAAATGAACCTACCGAGAAGTCTAGCGACGTTGCGCAAGTTTACCGGCCGTGAAATCGGGCGAGTCATCGACTTTCGTTTCTTCTTGCGACCTACGATCCATTCTTAACACCCAACCCATTGTCACCGTCTTCAACAACTTTTTCTGTAAAAGCGACAAAAGGGGTTTGAGCAATTATTTTGGAAACATCGCTACAGAAGGGGACTTTGTGAGACGACTCCAGGAGCATGCAGGATTCGCGTTTTCAATTACCGTTGGCGGCGCTGCATTATCTTCTGAAATTACGGCAATGAGTGGGATAGATTTTTTCCTCTTAAACTTGAATTTCTCCGCTTTAATTCATTTTAACTTTTGACCACATTTTCGGAATCAGCGTTAAATTTACAATAAGGAATTGTAAATTATGAGCACTTTGAGTCAGGAAAATTTCCATTTATAGACGAAATTAGTAGGATGCCATCCTGAGACGTACCCAAATACCCTCAAAATTTTGAACGAAATCGAACCGATGGTGGATCATGAAGCTTTAGAATCCATTACAAGGTATCAGCATAATTTAAGTTAGGATGAAACCTACAAACCAACCACCTTTTTTGAAAATCACGAATAATAGGAACAAAAAAAATTGATTTTAGCATTATAAGTTATCGTCATGGAAGGTTACATACGTATTCAGAGCTGTATGGGTGATATTCTCGAGACTTGGACACTAGCGCATCCTTACATCGAGGCAAGGCGAAATCAAGTTATTTCACCTTGTTGTCATGGTGACGAGTAAACATATGCGAAAATGCGCCATTTGTGAACGAACCTGGACAACAGCGTAACATAGTCTCACCTAGTTCCGAGTCAATATTTTCATTATTTGTAATACGCAAGGTGATAAATTGTATGCAAATTACATCAAGTTATTATCAGGTGTTGACCTCAAACGCTACGAACGCAAGATTTAATCTGTGGGGTAGAGATCCATATGAAATGTGTGTTGGGGAGTTGACATACAAGTGTTCTAGATGATCCAGACATCAGCCGCAAAGATGTTGTGGATTACCTATCTAGTTTCAGGACTCTTCTTTGAATCAATTGAAACTAAAAATCTTTAGAGTACTGTGAAAGCGGTCTTGTGAAAGGATGCATTATGAGAGCTCTGTTAGGCGGGAATAGTAAGTTGTATCACATGTGGAAAGGTAAGTACCCAACTAGAGGTAAGGTATACCTACGTACTTTCCGTATATTATTACTTGTTCATGTAGGTACTTCATTGATCAAAACGAAAGTAGGTACCTACCTAATTACCTTTTTTGTCTATACAATTTGCGTAACTGCAAAACTCGCGCAATAACTGCACTGCCAATGCCGTCTTTATGAAATCTTACCTTCAGAGGAATGCATTTCAAGGTTTTTTCCTTGCAGCTGGTTTTTAATTATGTTGCATATTCCCTGATTCGATATTTGACAAACTTGCTAATCAGCGGTTGTATTCGTCGGCAAAGCAACGACCCACCTACTTTGTTTAGGCACTTTAAACCAACAGCAAATCTGGTAGGACGTACGTACCTACCTAAGTAGTTTCGTTTCTTGATGTAGCAACCCAAGCCTGGCCTTTCCTGCCTTGTTTATTTTGACAAATCTCTCCTTTTATTCATTCAATATAGCAAGTAAAGCTTCCTCAGTTAAGCATAGTACTGCGAACTTATAATAAAACGCTGATGAAGCTACCTGAGCAATGGCTAGGTACCTACACAGCAGTACAGACACCTGAGGAATTTTCAATCATCTTTTCTTTACTATTTTTCAGGTTAATTATTCTCTGAGTGAATGAAGTTCTTTAGTTTTCTGACACTGATTAACTACTATAGTTTGTAGGCTCCTAGTCCAAATAAAAACAAGTTCACGTTAGATTGGTATTGTTGACAGCAATCTACAATCAATTATTGCGCTGGCGGGCATGATTATTATAACATTTAGTCAAATTAAAACTTTGTATTGCTACAATACTATACTTTTTCAAAACAAAACTGTTGAAAAATGGCCTTATAACCACGAATTATGTTGACGTGAGACGGCAAACTTCTTGTGAGAAATAGGTTGGTTGAGTAGCGATTCATTGACGTAGGGCGGTATCATGGCCGACATTGGCTGAAACGCGAACCTACTCCAGGCGTGACGTCACGAGAATATGGGCCATTCGGTTTCTCTTGAGCTCCGATTAGCATTTTTGTATTCGTATGTACAACGAATGGACCGCTAATCGTTACCATTTTTCGCGCATGCGCAATGCTCCATTTCTATTTGTAGTTCCTCCCACTCGACTACGATTCAGCGTAGCGAAACCTCCTTATTGCCTTGGGATACAACGGATCTTGGCTCAAGTAAATTGGGATGCAGCGTGTTGGTACTTGGAAGAGTAGACAGAGGTCCTCTGTTAGGTTGCAGGGCGCTTTAGTACAATACGCTCGCTGTTTTGCACTGAAGAGAAAGCCGACTAAACTTTGGGCCAAGTGGTGAGATAAGAAGATACTGCCAGCAAACCGCGCAATGATGAATCATGTGGGTCACATCACCTCACCCCCCCCCTCCATCGTCATTATAACGTAGCTGTGCTTGTCAAGTCACCGCATCCGCCTCCCATCTCATGGCCAGACCGCTCGTCTCCGAGCTCTGACCTAATCTCGTCGTCATTTCTGCGGAGAACCCGGTTCCCTCGAGTCCACGCTTCCTAGAATGTGCAACCTCGGAATTGATATCATGACTCACTCATTCGCAGAACGAACCAAGCCATATGATTCCATTGAAAATTGATGGTATTATTTAAACCAGATCTTAAGCGGGCCATTCACAGGGAGGCCCAAATGGAAATTTGAAATTTCCCTGACATTTCCCTGACCAAACTTCAGAGTCCAATGACAAAAAATATCATAATCAAATACTGTTTTTTTCATTTTTTTTTCATTTTTACAAAGTTTTAAAGAAACATAGATGGCTATTTAGATGGCTTCAAAATTTAAAAATTGCCAATGGGGTTGTCAGGGTAAGACGGGTATAAGCAGAAAAAAAAGGGATTTCTTCTCTGAGTTTAATGGCAAGCTTTCCACATCAAAATGTCATCTTCAGGCCTCTTCGTTTCTAAAAACAGATATAACGGGCCGTTACAAGCTATGACTAGGAGGGAACAGCACCTAGGAACCTACCTAATATACAAAAGTGGATTCACACGTACCTGTCTAGTATCCTCTATCGCTCGTCCGCCTCCGCTGCACGGCCAAGTACATCAGTCTCCGGGGGGAATCTTTAATTTCTTTAATTATTTAATTTTTTTAATTATTGCTATTAATTATTAAAGAAATTAAAGATCCCCCCCGGAGACTGATGTACTTGGCCGTGCAGCGGAGGCGGATGAGCGATAGAGGATACTAGACAGGTAGGTATGTGTGAATCCACTTTTGTATATTACTCAGGTTCCTAGGTGCTGTTCCCTCCTAGTCATAGCTTGTAACGGCCCGTTATGTCTGTTTTTAGAAACGAAGGGGCCTGAAGATGACATTTTGATGTGGAAAGCTTGCCATTAAACTCAGAGTAGAAATCCCTTTTTTTTCTGCTTATACCCGTCTTACCCTGACAACCCCATTGGCCATAAAAGCCTGACGGATGGATAATGAATCAATCAATTTAAAAATTGGGATGAAGGAGCGGGGACCTCCTACATATCCATTCCGTAGATCAAAGAATACAATCCTAGAGTTTAACGTCTTATATAAATAAATAAATAAATAAATAAATAAATATATATATATATATATATATATATATATATATATATATATAGGGTGTATTCCCACAAACTCCCTTAAAATACGGCGTACAAAACAGTCAGCGCTGATTCGATTACGACCACTCCCAGATCCCTAAGATTCACAAAGCCCTAGGTTATGAGTACAAACTAGTTGTTGGGACTCTCAATGTATCAGTCCACTACTCTGCTTGGTATGCTCCCCATTCTATACTAGTTGATTTTTCCCACACATGGTTTACTACTAAATGTTGTAGTAACCGAGAGCCAAAGGCATATCGACGTCACAATGTATCTGAATGTTACTCTGTGAACAGTTTAACCACCACTCTTGATAATTATTTTTGACATTCGGATAACCCACCTATGAAATAATATGTAGTACGGTAAAGTAGACTGTTGAAGTTCGATTGTTTAGGAGTTAGAATATACCTAAGAACGCTGCGAATTATTACACAAAGATTTCACTTGAAAAATTCCCAGACATTTGGTGGTTTTTGCAAAATTCCCTGACATTTCCCTGACAATTCCAGTTGGTGGCCACCCTGGATTCACGATTGCTCCAACACGCCAAAATGTGGCTACCGTTCCAAAAACCGATCGTGAGTGGGGAAACCCGAATGGAGCGCAGGGTTGCCAACTCAGGATCATCAATTGCCGTCTCTTCCAAATTACCGTACATTCTCGTACATCAATCCTCAAACTTACCGTACCTTCGCCTTACACATCAACAAATATATCAAAATATATCAACAAAGAATTAGGATGTTCATCATATGCATTTAGATCACTTAAGGTATATATCTTTTAGAGCAAAACTTGGTACATTTTTTAATCAACGGCAAAATCAAAATTACTTCATAAAACAAAAGTTGAAAATTTTCAAGAAATATTCATCTTTGATTGATATCTCCTCAGCCTTGGAGGTTACTGGTTGTTCGGCCTTTGATTGTAAATCTGTGAAATTGGAAGCATACATAGATGTCATCATTTTTCGCATATCACTGGTCGAAATGTTCAAATGACTCCAGCAATGATCATGTAGTTCACATTATTTCTCATTTCGTGTTTATAATATTGGTTTTGCTAAAAGTCCTCTCGCATTGTGCATTTGAGTGATGGAGGGAGAATAAGCAATACGAATTATGGCAGGAGTTGCATTTCTTTTTTACCCTTGATACTAGGTACCAAGCTAATAATTTCATTTTTTTTTTCTTTTTTACCTGCTACAATCTCAAGATGAACTAATGCTAAAGTGATAGATAAAGATTTATAGACGAAGCTCCGATACAGGGAGGTCGATTTTGATGAAATGGGTAGGGATAGAAACAGACAGAAACTGCAGTCTTCGCCCTTGTCGCGTATTAGCAGGTATCCTCATCTTCAATAACGGTTCATTACTTTCAATAATGAAATGTAGTAATTGTCCAATGAAAAATTGGGTGTAAAATATCGTACATAATGTAGGTAATAGGTACAGGCAGGCACATATTTATAATTTAGGTATGTACATCTGATGTGATTTAGGTATGTACATGATCGTTGATCACGTTGAAGTTCCCGAATGAGATTCTCCAAACCCAAGGCGAATTTCGATGTTGCCTTAACAATACCCCCCAAGTTCCCTCAATTCTTATACCACATCTATTTATCGTGACAAATATAAACCATATGCATGCTCTTTGGAGTACTTCTCTGTGACACATATTTATTATGAATAGTATTTTCCATAGGTAGTTTATATTCAATGTTTGGTTTGTGTTTGTGCAGGGTGAGCGGAGAGGGTCCCCCAAGAGAATGGACAGGCTGAGAAGGAGCTTCCGCGACTCTTTCAGGCGCAGGAAAGAACACGTTCCGGAGAGCTCCAAGCCGCATCTGTGGCAAGCGGACGAGTCTTCCGTCCGGGCCGGGACATGCACATTCCACGTAAAGGTAACCAGGGGCCCATTTCATAAAACAACAAGTTACAAGTGTACAAGTTGACAAGTACAGGTACTTGTAATGTACGGTAAACTAGAACAAGTGTTTCACCGAAACAGAGTACAAGGGCCTTTTCTGTTATATCCCCGCATATTTCCGTTAATTCTCTACTATTCATTCATTCTGACCTAATGTCCAACTAATCTGTACTTATACTAAGGGATTGACTACTTGATGTTATGTATTTTTGAGATACGAGCTTGTGAACATCCAGACCATCAAACTATACACATCATTCTGACCTACATGTCCAACTATTCTGAATTTTTACTAAGGGATTGACTTCTTGATGTAATATATTTTGACATGGATATGTCTTTGCTCTGGGGGGTCAACCAAAAATTTCCGTCTCGCTAAATTTGTGTCACAATTTCAGTGTTTTTCACGTACAACCCAGCCGTTGCTAGGGGAATGGAACTTCCGCAGTTTTCATCGCACAGAAATCGTTCGCCACTCGTTGGAAAGCGCTTGATTTATGTGATAAATTTTCACATCTCAAGCTACCAATTTCCCCCTCCTTACGTACCTGGCTACATTCTTAAACTAAGTTGATTGGACTGTAAACAATTTTAATAAGCCGGTTACCATATTCTTAACGTAAAGCAATAGCATCATTTACTCCACTCCATAGGAAACATTTTCATCCTCTTGACAACAGTCGACTGTTAACAACAACTCATTGTAGTGGCTTGTGGCTTCTCTCCACAGTTATTTTCAACATTTCTATAAGTAAACCGTTGTTTTGTTGGGATTAGTCGGGATGCGGCCCAGGGATTTGTTTACAACTCTCGAGGACAACCGTTATAAAATCCCCAATCAAAGACATATCCATGTAACATGGTATCTGCTTGTAAAGCAGATAGTGGAACTCGTTTACGAGTTGTTTTGTTAGTTTTTAGATGCGAGCATCCAGACCACCAAACTATACACAGCATTCTGATCTATTTTACCACAGTGGACGTAATCAATCAATCAATCCGATCAATCCCCATTCTATAGAAAATGGTTTGTAAATGCGGGGATATAACAGAAAAGACCCGAGTACAAATATAGAAAAGTTACACGTGTAGAAGTGTAGAAGTAGTTTACAAGTGTAGCAGAAAAGAAAAATGGCGTGTGGGAACTAACGAAATGAACAACATCAAGCGGGATGCCGAAATTGAAGTTTTGTAAGCGAATCAGAGTATAAAAACGGTGTTAAGTACACGATAGGATTTTTATCGTACATGACAAGGTGTAATGATTGGAAGACAGACAAATTATAAACTGAAAAGTGGAGAAAATGTGTATTTGATTTCAACTTATTCTGATGGCTGGCATAATCGGATTTTTCTCCTTCATTCGGCGGTAATGATTAATCAGCTCATCAAGTCATAATGCTGCTAAGTTAGGAATGTCATCTGTAACTTCAAGATGATCTTCACACTTCACTTTGTTTTTCAATGATGGGGAGATCCTCAATACCCGATCAGGAAAAAGGAACCCATAAAAACAAGTTTTTAATGTAACTCTTTCTTTTTCTCATGTTCTTGGTTAATTTTATTGTTGTTTCAATATTTGGTAGTTTCTTGGCAACAGTAAATTGAAACAAAATCACATTGTTTCAAAATCACATTGACAATGACTTAAATTAAATTGACAAGGAAAATCATTTAATATTTTATTGACCCTGGATTCGTTGTCATTTTATGCAGACGTTCAATAGTATCCTTCTCCTCCCTCCTCCTCCTCCTTCATCCTCCCTCCTCATCCTCCTCCTCCCTCACTCCTCCTCCCTACAATACACAACACTTGTAAGGTGTCCCATACTAAATTTCAAAATTTCGAAAGTTTATAGTATAACTAACTTTTTCTTCGCGAAAATTTGATAGATTAAAATGTACGCCAGCATGAACTCGTGTGCAAAATTTCAGATTGATTGGATATCGGGAAGTGGGTTAAAAATCGATCTGAAATTTTGTCTCAAGAAGAGAATCGAAGTTAAAGAGTTAAAAAATTGCACAGGGTCACGAAGCATTTGAATCATTCAAGGGTCTCTTAAGACATCTTAAATCTCTGGTTAAACGCGAAAATACCCACGAAATGAGTCTAATATTAATCGGTAGTTAATAGTAATCGATATTGTTAAATCGATCAATCGTTGATTAAAAATCGATTTTTGAATAAATTGACAATCTATTTTTATCCCTCATCTAGGCTCCGTAGATATTGGTCGCATTTCGTCATTGGATCTCTTGTCTCCACGTAACTAACTGATGTTCCTGCAAGTAATTTATTGTGCACTGGGGTTAAATCCGAACCATACCTGCAAATTTCATTAATCGATCCATTGGTCTCGGAGTTTAGCCTGGGTCAACCAATTTTAACTTTTGTAGATGCACAATAGTTATTACTAAACCAATCGCGATGAAATTCATAAAAGTGATGAAAATCATTTCATCCTGAAACATATACCCAACTATCTCCCGAGTTTGAACGAAATCGTACAGATAGATGGAAATAAAATTCACGTTTCTGCATCAGAATTTAAATGGAATTTAAAGAAGACCATCTAGGAGATAACCCGCACAACTTCATCAACCAGACAACTTCATCAAATTCAAGTTTTGGTATAATTTTGGACGAGACAGGGATTTACCAAAGACAAACAGACACGGAACCACAATCGAACAGCAAGCTATGAAACGCAAAAAGCAAGTGGTAACTTAGTTATTTGAGGACAAAAAAAAAATAATAATAATAATGTTTTCCCGTTCCTGGACGAACTGGAAGCGAAATGCTGTATAAGTTACGTATATACCTACGTAATGAATTTTTACCAACCATCAACATCTTACATAATTATCATGCATTATTAATTATATCGTAATATTATAATTTGATTTTTGTCTTTGTTTTTGCAGTATTTAGGTTGCGTCGAGGTCTACGAATCGAGGGGCATGAACGTCTGCGAAGAAGCCCTCAAGGTCCTTAGGGTGAGTTATCTTGGGATGCGGGAAACCTAATATTACTGTTGATATTTTCTAGACTCACTGGGAGTTTCTTATTTGATTTCCTTCTTCTCACGATTCATTCCTTTACGGTCTTGCGGTTCTCTCGTTTATATATCACACTTTGAATTCATTAACCTTGCTGGGGAATCGCCTCGTGCGAAGTTATTTTCAAGGGTGCGAATTCGCAGAATTCCTTTATCTTATGCAACTGCTACCTTCGTTATAATTGCATGCAAACCTTCACTCACTTTTTCTTCCTATTCGTCGCAGGAAATTAGTTCTCACGCCATTCGCCCAGTACTTCAGTCACAACTACTTATATCATTATATGACTCTAATCAACAATACCCTCACCTAGAAATCTGGGCCAATGAAGAGATAAAGGGAATATAGGTATCAGGGATCAAAGGAAAGAGAGTGGAGACAGGCTTTTTAGACACTTTACTTTCCTTACTTAATCCGAAGGGTGAAGGGAAAGTCTTGCAATCACCCTGAAAATCAATTTCTGAAACTCTTGCAAGGATGGGTATTTTGTTCAACCTGAACCTGAAATTTGGGATGGAGCGACTTTGGGACTTATAGGATACGATTGAAAAGTACGGAATCATATTGAATCTGTGAGCTACAAATACATGCTGAACGCAGTATGAGAGAATTATGATGTTTGGATTTGTGCGGCAGACTAACTTAGGGCCGGTTTACCAATTTTCTACATTAACTGCTGGATAGCTATACCGAGTATAGCGCAATACTCCAGATAAAGAATGTGAGTCGTTTATCAATGCCAAATTACCAGGCGGATAAAATTATCCCTTTGATAAATTCTGTCTTTCTGTCTGGCAGATAGCGCCGTTAGCATCCTCATTGGTGTCCGTAGGCGACAAAATAAGGGCGATTTACACACAGAGAAGAGTAGAGTATTTTCTTCATGGATCGACTATTGAAAACAACCGGGTCTTACGTTTTTTCCACAATGGTGTCCATCATGCTAACAGGCTCGGCAAATAAGAAATCACCACATTTTTGCCGTTTGTTTGCTTCATTTCTAGAAAGAGAAATACATATACGAATAGCGATATTGCAACCTGAATCATTATGAATGAATTATTGTGATCAGTGAGTTGTGGACTTAATTTTATCTTCGATTTATATTAGAATGTAAAGAACGGTATCTTTGTCCAACCGAAACCTCAATAAAAATACGCACTCGTCCCATATTAGTAGGTGATCTACACGGGGTCTTACTAGGTATATACGGTCTTCTTTTCCATTCAACGAATTATGCTACGATAGAATCTTCGCCGTTGCTGCTATTGAAAACAAATCCCCAAATATACCATTGGGAGGTACACAAATAAAGACAGTCAAACTTGAGATTCAAGTAAGATTTTTTGAAAATTAATAAACTTGTTCGAGGTTAGAAAGGTCTAGATATCTCATTAACGTCCAGTTATTGTTGTTAGCCAGCCGTCCGGGGACCAGATGAATTGAAACGCCAGATAGGGTTTAACTAGGGATGGATAAACACCCCCTATTGTGTTATCTAGATGATAACGCTATCCTTCAGATAAATCCCTCTTATTCATTGGATAAATGTGATTGATAAACCGGCCCTTAGTGTAACAAAAACTCTGCAAATTACTTGGGTGACGACACCCCACTTACCTATGGCAGAAATATAAGTAAACAGCTATTCATCCAGAGGGTTCAGACCCCAACCTGCCCATGTAATGCAATTTTAATTTAAAAACGATTTGCTTCGAACTATCTGAGAAGATTTTGGGAAGAAGAAGAAGAACAAAGGATTTTAGATGGGCTGGATCAATTATTTTTGTAACATAATACAAGTATGATAAAATATACTAAATATACTAGTGTGTTCAAGGTAGGTTAAATGTTATATGGGGTAAAAGTAATAAAATATAATATAAAATATATATTATATCCGTTCCGATACGCCCCGGACGCCTTTCTGCTACTCCACTTTGCCCCTGATGCCGTACCACCCTCAGGTTGGCCGCGGCGTATTATATGGGTATAGCACGTAAAAGTAATAAATATCCATTCTCCTACACCCCTCTGCTACGCCCCTGGTCACCCCAGCCGCCACAAGGTGCCTCCTCTCACTCCACCCCCCGCTCACCCCCCTCACCCCCCCCCGTGACCCTCTGCCAAGGGTGCCAGGCGTGAACACGTCGAACACTCAAAGCCTCGAAAAAGACACTTTTTCACCTATTTTTGGCTCATAGCACCCATGGGTGTGGAGCGATCGAGCTGGCCAGTTAGGACCAACTAGGCCCCAGGTGGAGTCTATGTGCGAAAGAGCAGATTTTTTAAGTCAATTCTAAGGCCTTCTATGGCCCGGACGGCGAACGGCGGACGGACATTTCAAATTTGGATTCTACGCACCTTCAAACTTAAAGTGACAAAGTTTGAGGGGGGATTATAAAAATGTTTTGCTATACGATCACATAGACTTATTATTGGAAATAATAAACCAAAAAGGTGGAAACAGGAGTTGACTCAAATTTTGAAATTTCCAATTTATGTAAAATGAAAGCATTGAACAAAGCAACTTGGGTGTGGAGAAAACTCTCACAATAATGGAATAGGAGAAAGCAATCGTGTTTCAAACAAGGTAGACTTTACCTAGTTGCAACAATAAGGAAATAACTACTTCCACCGCGTCTGGCGCCAGAATAGGTTGGTAAGCAGTTTGTGACATTCCGGGGCGTGAGCGAGCATTTCAGAGTGCAAAACAAAAGAAAACCCGACCACTCTGAATATTCATAGAATCGCAGAGGAAGGTTGGCAGTCTAATTGAATCAGGTGCCTTCTCAACAAAAGGCTTGGGAGAATTGAGCCGAACAAGTTCGGCTTGGAAATCGCTCTCCGTGAGAAAATCGTAGTTGGTTCTAGCCTTCGATGGAAAATCTCGTAGACAAAACTCTATTGAGGGGTCAAATACTAAATGTACAATTTCATAGCTCTGTTCGGTTCAATACTTCTACTTCATCAACAAATAAGTCTTATTTTTAGTTGATATTTAATATGCAATGCTCTTATTTCTGTAAAATTATTATCAGAAGGTACCTCGTTATAGGTGCAAAGGTACATCACTTTATTCAACGTTTGTACTGTGTTTATATTCATCATGAGGTCAAACGTGAATAGTGACGTAAAATCGTGTTTCTGTTCAATTGGAAGAAGTTGTCAATAGCATAGGTTATACTCGTACGTCTCCTATTTTTTGTACAGGGTGGCCTCCAACTGGAAAAGTCAGGGAAAACCTGGAATTGTCTGTCAGGGAATTCTTTGCGTCGGGAAATGTGAGGGAATTTTGCAAAAACCACCAAAATGTCAGGGAATTTTTTTTTAATGAAAACTTTGTGTAATCCTACGCATAGCAACTGTTGTTAATTATCTATTGCAGCGGTTCCCAACCTTTTTAATTGCGAGGCCCAAATATTTTTAAAATAAAACTTTGATATATATATGTGTATGTATGTATGTATATATATAACATGTTAGTAATTGGTAAAAGATATGTACAAGGGGAAAAAATGTGTCAAGTATTTGCAAAGAAAACACCTGTACTTTATTCACTTTTAGTTGTTACATGATGAAAAACAATTATATACAAGTGGTCAAAGTAAACAGAAAAAAACTCAATGGGATTTTTGACATTGTTTTTCTCCTACGAGTGAATCAATGTCAGGATTGAAACTGGACAGTTTTAGTCTTAAATCGCTTTCAACATTTAGTTTGTTTCTGTACTTATTTTTCAAAAAAACCAATGTTGAAAAGGCTCGTTCACATAAATATGTTGTGGAAACCCCATCAAGTGCTTCAGTGCAATTTTGGCGATTGCCGGATATTCTTCGCGAACTTTAATCCAGAACGGAACTATTGGAGTTGTTTTAAAAAACGATGCTAGAATCTCTCGACAGCTTCGTCTTTCGGCAAGACCCCGTCCGAAACCAAGCATCCATATTGACGAGAATTAATTGTAACTCACAGCAGGCACAACGACATGACACATAAACAAACCACCACAGCCACTGTGAAACACTGAAGACGTAACAGGCGTGTAGGGCGGAGGGAGAACAGCATTGACCTTGCTTGATGTATGACAAGTGAAAACCGCACCATCGCTATTTGCTGGCTATCTTACATTCGCAAAGAGTAAACTCACTTGTAATAAAAATGTAATTGAATAATTTGACTATTGCTAACACTCAAGTGAGCATGGTTTAAATTTAATTGTTTCCATCTCTATTCCGATATTAATTGTTGAAACTGAGATGATTTTTATTATATATTTTTATATTTTTGACAAGCATCCACGGCCCAGTACCAAGCTGCCCGCGGCCCACAGGTTGGGAACCGCTGATCTATTGTTAATTTTCCATTTGGGGGCCACTCTGTGGTTGATCTCGAATAGAAACAACACCTAGATTGAATGGGTTCCTAAATTAGTGGTGTACGTGATTTTGACAAAGTCTCTGTCTATATTATGTATTTAATTTAATCGTGTGTTAATTAATAGGTTACAGTTAGAGGTTTAATTTAAATTATTGGTGATAGGTAACTTTTTTGAGTCCATAACAAACCAGCTTGGAGCAGCTTGTGAAAGGTTGATATTTGCCTTGGATAGTTTAGGAGTATTACGCCTGTGAGTCATTTGGTATTCGGAAGACATAGGATAGCGTCAGGGGTTGATTCGGCTTCCCGAGTAACAGCTGTGACTAATCCTCGATGATTTCACCTGCAACCAACCTACCTGTCTGGTGTCTGCCCTGCCCGCCTCAAGGCAAACAGCGCCTGATCTCCGAATATGGGTTGAACAAGTGAAAGTAACGGATAGTAACTATTCGAGGAATTTATCAGATAGAGGTAAAATAGGTATAAAACTCTGTGGTTAGATGGAAACAACTTCGAATACAGCTGGAGAGAGCGAGAGAGATGGAGATATTTACCTACTTCTTCGTTACTTAATTTTGTATAATTTTTAGGGAGACCAGTCTTTCACAAACACAGAAATTAAATGTGCACTCTCCTACTTCAAAAAAAGCTCACGATTACAGTTAATTTTATCATCAAGTAAAAATTAATTAATCCAGTAAAAAATTTTTAAATTCATTTAATGGTTTTATACAAATTGTACATGTACCAGAACTATAATGAAATGGGAATGGTGTATATATCTTTAAATTTCGTCTGTGTTTGATGTCATCCGTATAGTTTACTGTGATCTTGTTGTCAAATGTTATCTTCTGTTTCTTTGCCCAATATTATTTCCTGTGCCGTTTTTTCGGTGTGGAGAGGCCCAGACCCACTCACCATGACGGTTCCCGGGGCCACCAGCTCATTTCTGAACAGGCAGCCCTTAACGGATGATGTGGAGTCTCTCCACACATCCTGGAGAATTGATCGTCAAGGGGGGCGCCCCGGACCGGTCAAAACCCCCAACCCCTTCCAGCTGTTTTCTCTTGTTTTCTTTCTTTGTTTTTCCTTCTTTCTTATTTTCCAAAACTCTTTGATTTGCTTGAAGAACTAATAGTCTTCAGAAGTACTTTTCATGATGCTCAGATGTCAATCTCACTTTTTTCCAAAAATTCAACTCCAAAGTGATGAGTCACTGTCAAGGAGGTCGCCCCTTTGCCGACCAGAACAACCTAACCATTCTCATTAACGATTTCACCTATAGTCCATCAAATCTTCACATTATTACTATTAATTAAAAATTATAAAAGGCTGGGAATAACACTTGATTTTGAAGTGTAAACAATTGAGTCAAAATTAAAAGGACGTTCTAAATGTATAACAGAGTCGAGTCGAGAAAAGTTTCCTCTTTGCTTCATGCCTGTGGCATAGCATCAGCACGTGTTCCAAGTCATCCACTTCTCCACATAGTTCACAGAGGGGAGATGTGATCACATTAATACGGAAAAGATATGATGAGCAGATTCCAACGTTTATTCTTAGCCTTTCTATCATCTGAATTTCTCTTCTTCCTATCCCTTCGTGTATTCTCCAGTAGGGGAATGGTTACTTCGACGACAAAGTATTGTACAGTTTATACGTGAAGCATTTAACGCTCTTCCTTAAATCGAACATTCTCCATGGTGAGAAGTTTGTTTTGCGGAATGACGATTCCGATACTAATTTTCGATTAATTACTAATTATCTCGTGTGAATCTTCGCTGTCAGATAGTCGGGCTTACAGAACTTGAAAACTTTGAATATCGTGGTTTAAAACGCGGCCCTTCGGGCCTCGTAAGGGGCTCCGCACCTAGACCCCGTCAGGGGGCTTAGCCCCCTGACCCCCCGGTTGCTTTCCGCTTTGAGCCTTCGGCTAAAATTCTAAAACATGGAACATGCTTCCTTCCCGCTAATTCGTAAATGTCAATAAATTTAAAACTAGACATAAATGTTTTACTAATCGAAATTAGAACAGAGTACCTAGGTAGGTAATTTTCTGTTATGATGCGCGTCTACAATTACTATAATAACCAACATTGTTTCTGCAATTGTCTCAACCAAGTGACTACAAAACAAGCGGCATTGTTTACTATATCCATTTATAACATAAATAAATATATAACTACGACATGAATAGAAGAACAAGTACGAAAGAAATGCGTGATAAATCGAGAGCTTTCCAACGAGTGGAGAACGAATTTTTTCCGGTGAAAACTAAAGAAGTTTCATTTCCCCAGCAACGGCTTGGTTGTACGTAAAAATCATAAGAAAATTTCGTGACACTTCCGCGTAACGTTTTCGGGCAGTTAGCTCAAGGCTAAAGCATGTTCCATGCTAAAAACAAAATAGTTTACCGAATTGCTATTTAGAAACATTTTCTCCATGAAGTCTTTGGCTAAACATTTCTTAGCACGAAAATTGCAAACAATTGAAACCAATTTCACATGAACATAAATAAGAAAAGTTGCTCATATGGCCATGTTGCATGACTTGAACGTTATTCATCTTATTTGATTGTGGACGAATTTCAATTCAATTCAATTAAACAGTGGGAGCCCGAGCAAGTAGAGAGACCAGTGACTTCTCTTTATTCTCTTATCTGAAAATCCTAGATACCTATAAATATTTTTTTTTTTTTTTCGACGTTAGGGGTATTTACTTATGTATCTATTAAGGTAACTATTACTTAGAATGTAGGTTATGGATACATTTATTCCTTTTAGAACGGCTCTTTGAACCTTCCTGTGTACCTACCACATAAATGTATGAATAGTGTTCCAATCACTGTTTTTAATGTCATTAATACTAATTATAGTATCTTCAAAACTAAGAAGTCACGATCTTAAGTATACAGGACATTCGCATAGATAGTGTTCCATAGTTTCTATGTTTTCACATGCACTTACACACACATGCACATGTATTTGATACTCTCGGGTTTATTTTGTTTAGTTTTGATCTGACAGCATAATGTCCTGTCAGAGCCCCTATTACCCTTCTTATATTCAGTCTATTCAGTCCTAATAGCCAATCTGTATAGGTTGAAATATATTTAGTAGTTCCTGTGTTTTTCGAGTGTTTGTATAGACTTTCCTTTTCCATGATTTTGGAGGTAACCTAATTCCACATGAAATTGTTTATTTTTGTTTTACACATTTAAAGGGTAATTCCCATAAATGGTTCTGGTCCTAGGAATGTATAATTTGTGCTTGTGCTTGCTTGTGGACGAAATTGCCTTTCATAATACAAAACAACGTTCTAAATACAACTTCATCTTTGAAGATGTGTAGGTGTGTGCTAGATCTATTATTATAAATTCATCACAGAGGAGTGGATACGTGCAAGAATCCACGAAAACCCTGGTTTTAACCCGCTGTGTGTCAATGGAGCTACGAACATGAGAAGCTCGAGATATAGCGCAGCACGTAAACAATGACCTTACCGCTTTGTTACTCTTTTGTTGCTGACAAGGACAGTCGTGACGGACACAAGTTTTTGTTGTTGTTTTGTCGGTTTTTGTTTTTCGGTGTGATTCTTTATTGTAGTTATTTATTTATCAATAATATTATTTTCATTTTTGAAAAGGATTGATGAGGTTGGTGGTGCGGGAAAAGAATTTTAGAGCGAAAAGGGGCGATGCAAGGTACCGACAAGGGGAAAATCATGTCAACGACCATTTTCTTTAGGGCACTGCCCCCCCCCCCCCCCCCCCCCTAGCGCTCCTAGTGGTGGACCTCGTTAGTTCGGAGCCCCATTAGGAACATTAAATAAGTCTCCTACGTTTGGAAAGTGTGATTAATTCCTATCTGGGTACCTAATGATTTTGTTATTCACGTGTTTCAGAATTCTAGAAGGAGGCCCGTGAAAGCTGTCCTGTTTGTATCAGGGGATGGTCTCCGAGTAGTTGAAGATGAAACAAAGGTGAGTTGCTCAACACACCACAATCTTTTCATGACGACCTCCAATTTAAAATTGGGTAACAACTACTAACGACAACATTAGGGTATTGAAAGAAAAAACGCTGCAAATTATTACACAAAGGTTTATTATTTATGTATTAGACAGCCCTTCTACGTAGATCTCTGGTCCATAATTATTAAACGCCTCCGAGCTATCTTATAGTATGTCATATGTCACTTTTTTAAATTTTACTGGGGAGCAAATTTAAAGTTACTCTACCCTATGATAACTTGGCTATTACGTTTAATTGAAACGTCTCTTTGCAGTTATTTAGGTAATTTTTAGTAATTTAGGAACTCGGAGCTTCGGACCTCACAAATGGGTTCAATCCATTACAGCAGCGGAATCTCACAATTTTACGCTTTTTAATATAGTTGATAAACATAACAATTTATTACCAAGTCATCTTTCCAACACATAAAAGTGTTACCTATACTGCATATTGATATCATCTAATTGGTCATGGCCTAAAATCCAAAATCTCTTTTTGAATAGAAGAGTATCATTTAGAATACTTTTTTTTCATAAAATTAATAGCTAACATTTTCTTTTCACTCGTAAATCTCCAATTTCTATACAAATCCTACAAAAAAAAGACACTTTTCCACCTATTTTTGGCTCATAGCACCCATCTTCTTACCAATTATTGGAAATAATAAACCAAAAAGGAATGGGTATCTTCTCAGAGTACTACCAGGCCGATCTGCCATCTTTCCGCGTTCAAGCGGAACGAGCATTCACAAGGACAGGCCTAGATTTTGCTGGCCCATTCTTTATGAAGGAGTCTCAACGTCGTAAGGCTCCAGTGTCAAAAGTATATATCTGCATAGATAAAAGCTGTCGTCAGGTGGCAAAATGTCATATGTCACTTTTTTAAATTTTACTGGGGAGCAAATTTAAAGTTACTCTACCCTATGATAACTCGGCTATTACGTTTAACTGAAATGGTCATCTTCTCACCAATTTCAAAGTTGAGCTAAATAATTTAAAAACGGTCTTTTTCAAAGTTGTCTTACCAAAATGATTGTTGTGGAGGTGGTAGTGAGCAGCTGTTAACATTTACAAACCAAACAATCAATTTTTTTGATTAATACAAATTTATTATTCATTGAAAAAATTGAATTTTAATTAGGTTACTACAATTTATAAATTATTGAAATTTAATTTGACAAATTAAAATTTTATCAAAAATGAGTTGCTTTTATTTATTATCAGGTTTTCGTAAAAACGGTTATACCCGACGTCAAGAAGGTGCAGAATTGACAAAATATCCTGTTTTTGTCAGATGGCTATAGAGCATATGTCTACTTACGACATTATGCCATCTTCCTGTTCAGGAAAGAAAACCTGCACAGATGGCAGAACCACAGCAGTCGACATTTGACATTTTTCCATCTCGTGTTTTTTATTTGTTTGCCATAAGACATAGTGCCACATCTCATAATCTCTGGAACTAAATGTCGTTGGGTTATAATAATTTGACAGTAGCTAGACCTTGATGTGAGGATTCCAAAACCACGAAGAACTCGATTTCACCAAAAAACTGACAAATGAAATTTTACCATCTGACGACAGAAAGTACCCATAAAATAATTCAATGAAAGCGAAGTGTAAATGTCAGCAGAATATGGGTCTAACTGTGGTCCATATTGCCACGTTTTCGGTTTGTTTAAAACCATCATTAGGGCTCAAGGTTGTTCTACAGCGTCAAGATATAGTACGCGACCATTAAAGTGGCAACAAAAGCCTAAAGCCAAAAGGTACCTATTGCTTACAATTTAGGCTAAGAGGTTAAAATCACATAATGGATGGTTGTCACAAACGAAGAGGCTCAAAAACTAACTAAAACTAACAAAAAATTCGTTGACTAGTTGACAACTGCGAGTAGATAGTGCTAAACCATTCCTCAAATAGGAAACAGCGCTCCTTGGAACAGGAAATAGAAGAATGCAGTTTTTAATTTTTTAAATTTTGGTGCACCAGTGAAGTCTCACTGGGCAGGATGTGGTACCTGGTGGGACGATTTTGTGCTTACCCAAATGTGACTAAATAAATTAACTTCTTCAAGCTGGTTCTAGGGAGATCTCTTTATGCGGAACAGTCAATATTTGTAAACTGCTTGATACCAACTACTAGGGGTGTTAACCGTTCTTCCAGCTGCGAGAATAAATTTTCATCTTCTACGCCCTGCTAGTTCATCAAGCAAGTCCTTGCTGTTTCCGAGTGGTTTAACGTGGTGCTCAACTGACTGAGAATGTACTAATACAGATCCTAATGTAGAGCAGAAGATATAATCTAAAATCAGTTTGGAACCACAAGACGAGGCCTTTTCATTAATTACTAAATGCTCCATACTTCAAGAACTTATCGACCATTTTAATTCGATTTCACTGAGTGCTTACGTAGTTAACAAGTGTAATGTTTCGTTAACTGAAGTCTTCATTGCTTAGTCTTCACAGCTATGTGAATAGGGCTTTATTCACGGATTCTAAACCCTCGAGTTATGAATGACTCTTGACTTGGAATTATGATGATAACCTCGAGGGGAGACAGTTGTCGTTTACATTCGCAGAGGTCATCTGACACTGACTGCGCCTTCCACCATATTTGTATGCAACGCTCCCCCGATCTCCAACCATTTGACCGTCCATTTGTTTTTCTAATGGGCCGTCTGACCCTGTTGGCCTCTCGCAAAGAACCCTGTGTATTTCTCTGATGAATGAGAAAAATGTCTGGATTTATTTTGGGAATAACCCTCAGTGTTTCGGTCTTAACTGACCCTCATCTATTTGTTTTATGCATATCTTCATGAATAAGTCCCAAGTCACAGAGGTTAGTTAACATTCGTGTGAGAAATAGAAAATAAACATACACACTATTACATTTCACAAAATCTTGGAGGTTAGCTCGGGCTATTCATTCAAAGAAGTTGCAAATATCAATAAATGAACATCATAACGAGTTTCAGCTTGAAAAAATACTCAAACCATGTATTACATGTGGCAATTTAATATCTTCAAAAACTCACTATTTCACATTTATTGATGAATAAACGAACTTGTGAAGTTCTTTATATCCTGAAGGGCACTTTGGGACATTAAATTTTGCACTTATAAAGTGTGGATTTGCACTTTGGGACATCAAAGTTAGCGCTTTTTCATATGTATATAAATGTATGTATATACTCGTATGTGTCATTCCACACGATAACTCTCCTTAAGATTGAGATAAGGATTGAGAGCTTGTGCCGAAAAATCTAGCTTTCCAAACGTAAGGATGAGTTCGTTGGCCAGCACTTTTTGAGCACATTAAATTTGTAAAATTTCAAAAAGTGTGCTGTAAAACTCACTAAAAATGGCTAAAAATCGTTAAATTTTTAATTTTTAGCATAATATTGTTCAAATAAAGTTTATCCAATTTAAAATAGAACATTAAAAAATTATGTACAAAATTAGGCTGAAAATTTACTTAAATTTCATCAAAATTTGCTATAAAATCGGTTAAAACTCCAAAAAAGCTAAAAATCTGAAATCTTTTTTTGAATAGCAGATTACCATTTAGAATAAGTACGTATTTTGTCATAACAATAATAGTAAGGAATTTTTTCGCACTCCAAAAGGTCAAATTTCAAAACAATTTGACATAATATAGTACGATAACTTACGAAAATTCGCTCATGCTATTATGCTGCATGACTGGAACTTTTTTTCTACTTGGATTAAATTAGGAAAACCTTGAATTTGACTCGGAAAAGCTATGTTAATAATGGTTCGAAGGCCGTATAAAATTGCAAACATTATTTATCGAAAAAAAGAGAAATTTAAAAGAGTTTATTTCGTAAATTTTTGCAAGGAAAAAAACATCTTTGAAACGCTATTTTACCATTGCGTCCAGAAATGATAGAAAACATTTTTTTTTTTTTTTTTTTCGCCAAAATCGATCCACGCTAATGACCTGTTCTTAAGTATTAGGTTATATACATTATATTATAGGAGGCACCTACTTCTCATATGTTAGTTTGAATTAGTTATACCTATATGTGCAATTTCAAATAAAAACCATCCAGCCTTTTGTAGAAAACAACCACTAGGTACCTATTTGACCACACTTTCCAATTCTGGGTGTCGGTCTTTGGAACAGAAATGGTTGGTACCTATTATTATAGGTGGTTCGGTTGTGAGAGGGTAGGTTCTGAGCACATATTTTCCAGGGAAACTTCTTTCAATTCTAGGTTTTAGTCTTGTCTGAAACCCTTCCTTTCCTATTTATTCACTGTTTATCTTTCCAGGGAAACTACTTTTTTTTACGGTGGGGCAACTGCATTTTCAAATAACGGCCAGGTGCGTTTCATTAAAAACCACATGAAATTATCAGGAAAAATAATAAAATCAAGGTTTTGAAGCCTAGTTTCCATCCAGAACCTCTTCTTCAACCCCCACGCACAACCGCACGCTTCTCACAAACCTCAGTCCTATTTTATTCTGCAAAACTCTAGAGTCTTCAAATTCTCTCTCATGCAAACCCCATTCCCCAACCGATAGCAAATCAGAGGACAGCCAACAAGTGGATGAGTTTATTGACCATTTTAGCATTTTATCAACTCAGGAATTCACGTTGAATTGCTAAAAATTATCTATTTTGAGGCGTTTTATTTGTCATTAACAATTCATTTAAATTATACCTAAAATCTACTTACATTGGTTGATTTTATTTATTTATTTTTCATTTTTTTTATTTTTTGGGTAGATAGTTGAAAACGCACTTGCCCCCCAACAGGGAGAAAGTTTTTTTAATTTTTTGGGTAGATAGTTGAAAACGCGCTTGCCCCCCAACAGGGAGAAATTGCGTTGTTTGAATGTTTCTAGGTTTTTCCCAATTCTTAATGAATTGCTAACTTCAATTCATTATATCCACACGTTTTTCGACGTAGAAATGTCTGTGAAATATAATATAACTGTAAGTAGTCATTATTTAACTTGCAGTTTGAGGGAAATAGTAGCATCACAAAGTCAGATTTATAAAAAATAGGTACGCACTTGCCTTCCCTGACCCTAGTTTCCCTGGAAAATGTGTGCTCCGCCCAACAGAATTTGCATATTTCTCAATTTAAAATTAAGACTGTTGTAAGGCAACCAAAAACAACTGGTTGCCATGTACAAGATGATGAAGGAGGACCCCCTTAACTATAAAAACCAAGTAGGTATGCAACCCTGTATATGGCCTTGAAGGCGAAAGTACTTAGCTAATACACTTCTACTAAGAGAAGCCCATCAAATTCTCACTCCCACAGCAGTACCTAATATAAGGAATATGGCAACCAAACATACAAGTATTAATTATACAACATACACTTATTTGATTGCAGTTCTAAGATTGTTTCCATTGTTTTACCGACGTTTACTATGCATGTTCCGTTGTATTAATTTTACTCGTGATTATTTTCGTACAAACAATTCTAACCAAAACCATTGCGTTAATTGTTAGCTAATTGTTTTTTGTTTTATTTTTCTCCTCAAGCAGGGCCTCATTGTAGACCAAACTATCGAAAAGGTCTCTTTCTGCGCCCCAGATCGGAATCATGACAAAGGTTTCTCCTACATTTGCCGCGACGGGACGACTAGGAGGTGGATGTGCCATGGCTTCCTCGCTCTCAAAGAATCCGTGAGTTGTTACTTTTCTACATTTTAATGGAATTGTGCAGTATCGTAGGATAAATCCAACAAACCAACCAACTTTTTTGAAAATTACGAATATTATAATGCGCATGTCATGCCACCTTGGAATAGGAACTTGAAAAATTGATTATAGCATTATAGGTTATCGTCATGGAAGGTTACATGCGTATTCGGTTTCCCTTGAGCTCCGAATAGGATTTTTCTATTCGTACAATGAATAGACCGCTAACCGTTAGCATTTTGCACGCATGCGCATTGCTCCATTTCTATTCGTAGTTCCTTCCAGGATGACTACGAACTTGCCTTGTCTTTGCTTCAAATTGCAAAAACTCGCTAAGTATTTTGCATCCATTGCTCCACCGGTGGTACTGCTATTTTGCATCGCTCCCATGAGTGCTAAAGGTTCGTTCGGCTAATGATTCTGAACCCGTTCTGGACGGAACCGCGTTCTGAAAGAGAGGGGATAGAACTAGTTCGGAACTGTGCTTAGCCGAACGGTCCTCAGGAGCGTTCGGAACTGATAAGCTCAACAGAAACCTCTCTCATGAAAAACCTTCGTTTCGTTTATTGAAGTCTTGAAGACCATTTTCTCCGTCCATTTTATTTTATTCCATGTCCTGAAAGATGTTGAAGAAAGCTTTCTAAAACCGGTCAATATGGAAGGTATAAGATGATAGAAAGTGGCCAAAACAGGAGTGTAAGGAAACCATGGTAAGGAAAGCTGAATGACCCCTGCCGAGAATTTCGAGCTGACAATTTGAAAACAAGAAGTTTTCAGGAGCACAGGATCATATATTTATAGATCAAGAAATGTTACTTAGAAGAACGAAATTTTATGATTAGATGAAAAATAAATTTAGATCAACACATGAAAGTTACCCATTAGCAAATTTTTCAAGAACGGCAATGGCTCCAAGTTTTCAAAATAGAGTCTTCATGGAAATCTATGGAGACATTATGCTTCTGAAACATTTATACTAAAATATTCGAGCACATTCAGGAATCTCCTGTGCCCCATAGCTTGACAATTTTTGTCCTACGGACAGTTACGAACTGTAACAAATATCAACTCATTGAGTCTTGATCAACTTATCAGATACCTTACTTAATAGCTGTAGGAAATTAGGTGTTTCCAATAAACAAACTTCGTTCCTTTTATAGAATTATTTTATTGACTATAATATTCAATTCCACTATTCAAATCGGTGGCATAAGGCCGCACATCGCACACAACTATTCAGAACTTCGGTCACAAAACTATTCAAAACAAATCGACGTAGGTAGTCAAAACCGATGGAGTTGTCATCATTACCGCGGCGGAGCATTCATTAAAATAGCTGGTGTAAAATAAGTAAAAAGGTTTGATCAAGTAAAACTATCTGATTTTGAAGGAATCGAGAATGTCGAAGAAGAGAAAAGATAAGATGATAAGCGGGGTAGATAAGGGATTCGTCAACTGCGCATGTGCGAACTCCCAGTTCTGAAAAAATCCCAGAACTAGTAGAACTGATTCAGAACGGTAATGAATGCCTAAACGAACAACGGACTAATCGTTCTGAACGTGTTCTGTGACTAAACGAACGCCCAAAAGGGGGCTTGGTCAGTCCCGAACCGTTCAGAACTCTTAGCCGAACGAACCTTAAGATATCAAGCTTGCTACCTATCCACCTACAATTCATGGGCTATTGAAAACTAATTATAGTTGTTTGAACGGCTTTAGGGTAAATGCGAGTGTTTTTATTTTCACATTCTTAGTGCAATTCATGATCTCATAGTAGATGTTCTGCATTTCAGGGCGAGCGGTTGAGTCACGCGGTGGGTTGCGCCTTTGCGGCCTGCCTCGAGCGGAAACAGCGGCGGGAAAAAGAGTGCGGTGTGACGATGAGCTTCGACCCGGCCAGCTCCACGTTCACCCGCCAGGGTTCCTTCAGAGCTCAGACCATCACTGAAAGGCTCGCCAGTGATAACAACAACAAGACTAATATTCCAGTTCCAAGTGAGTGCAAATATTTCTAGTGCTACTGCTCCACATCCATAGCCGAGTGTCATCTGCAGCTTATCCCCAAATTACATTTAGCAAATTTACGTAGAAAATGAAACTATTGCAATGGCTCAGAAAATTTTAATGTAAACTACCTACGTTAAAGATGTCTCCATAAACCTATTCGCCCAAATTGTTAAGAAATAACACATTTTAATTAAGAAACCAAAATCAAAATGTTTTTAAAAATATGAAGAGAATGGGAAAAACTGATTTTTTTTTTCAACAAAACTGCTCTTTCACGTTAAACTTAGTCGATGGGTGGATTGTCCAGATCGCTGAAGTCTGTCGACATCACTGATTAAGTTTGTAATGTCAAAAAATGAAACAACTCGGAGAGGAGTAACTTTAATCATCAGAAACGCTTGCATACGAGTCTGCAACACATTGGGACATTTTATTTTATGTATTTAGTTGCAAACTCGTCATCACCCACCACACCGAAATACCAGCTCAATGAAATCATCAGAAATTATCAAGCGGTTGCAATCATGTTCACAATATCAATTATTGAGAATGATCACCTGTGTGTAAACAATTACCTATTTAAACAATCACGCTCATATCGCAGCTTGTCGGCCACGCACTCCGCAGTGGTTAACGTAATATGGTTAGGTAAATCGAGAGCTATCCAACGAGCGGTGAACGATTTTTGTACGATGACAACTGGCGAAGTTAAAGTTTCGTAGCAACGAATCGGTTGTACGTGAAAATCATTGGACATTTTTCATAACGCTTCCTTCGTCACACCGTAACGTCACATTTTTTGAGTTATGTGCCATAGTAAAGACATAAAATGTCAAAATATTTGAAAAATTTCTTCATTGAAATCCGTTTTGAGGCATTCTGAAACGATTCCTGAAGTATGCGCTTTTTCATATGTATAAATTATATGTATATGTGTGTGTCATTCCAGACGATAACTCTCTTTAGGATTGGGATAAAAATACCGTTCTTGCGCCAAAAAATTAAGCATTCCAAACGAAAGGATGAGTTCGTTGGCCACCCATTTTTGAGCACATTAAATTGGTCAAATTTCGAAAAATGTACTAAAAAAATCGCTAAAAATGTCTACAAATCGTTAAATTCATATTTTTATCAGAATTTTAGTTAAAACTAAATTGTCAACGACTAAATAGGACATTTTAAAAAAAATTCTCAAAATTATGCTGAAAAACGTACTTAAATTTTATTAATATTTGCTTTAAAAAATCTATAAAAACTGCAAAAAATCTAAAAATCCAGAATCTCCTTTGACTTGCCGAATTTTATTTAGAATGATTTTTTTGCCATAAAATTGGTTTTTAACAATTTCTTTCTATTGAAATTGTTCAAATTTCAATACAATTTAACATATTTTAATACGATAGATAGTTTATGAAAATTCGCTCATACGATCATACTGCATGACTGGAACTTTTTGATATCTGAGCATAACACTGGCTCTCCATTTCCTTGATGGATGTTCTCGAAAATGAAGGAGGCTGAATTGGTTGCCATGCCTTAGAAATGTGTCAGAATACTTGCATGCCACTTCGATATCACTTGAAGAAAATTGGGAAGCAGAAAAGGGAAAGCTTCTGTAAAACAGAACAGAGGATGTCTGACACATCATGTGCTACTGTGATGCACTTTGTCGAATCAGATATAACATCCTTGGAAATCACTCCTATTAAATTATTATCTCCTGATGACATTCCCAATGTGGCGTACGTCGATCTCTTTCGTTTCGGTTTGGTATGAGAGGGAGGGGTTGAAAACCCCTTTTCACTAGGCTAAAGCAGCCTGGAGGTAACAACAAGACAATAACAACGACAGTTCCAAGAGAGTGCAATTATTTTTAGTGCGACTGCTCCACATCCATAGGTGAGTGTCAGTCTGCAGCTTATCCCCTAATTAAATTTTTGATATCTGGGCATAACACTTACTCTCGCTCCGATTTTGGCAGCATGGTCGGCTTGATCATTGCCTGCTAGACCAATATGTCCAGGGATCCATTGTATTGTTATATCTTCTGGGCTGGAGGTGAGGATTTTGGCTATGTCATAAACAATGAAGTTCGTAACCGTGCCCAAATGGATTCGGGAGAGTTCTTCACAGGCTGATTTGGAGTCTGTTAATATGACAGATTTTCTTCCTATTGCTTTAAAGGTTATTTCTTCTGCAGCAACCTTTATGGACAGCAGTTCAGCACTGTTTATTTGAAATGAAGAGGGTAGACGATAGGATGATGATTGCTGGATTTCCGAGTTATAAATTCCAATACCAACTGCCGTGCTTGATCGTGAGGCGTCAGTGTATGTCTTATAGTACGTCGCGTATATTACACCCAACATTTCTTGCGTACATGATAACAGTGAATATTGTCAACGTTTACCCGCGCAAATTCCTCTTCCGGATGCTCTACAGGCTATTGAACAGATTTCAAAGGATGAATGGCAGGATCGGTATAACGAGTATTCCCTCGAAAAAGGAATCCACCACTACACGTTAATGGAACGAGTGGAAAAACGGCCCAAACTCCTCAACATGCGACTGCCACGAAGAGAGTTGATCCAAATAATCCACTTGAGAACGGGGCATGGCCAAATAAACCGATGCCGCTTCCTGATCGACCTCAGCAATACACCATATTGTGATTACTGCGAAGATACAGTGGACGATGTTGTTCATAGAGTGGAACATTGCCCACTTTGTGCAGCATTGTCACCCATTAAAAATGACCAAAACCTCACACTATACCTTCGACACGCTACAAACAGTGACTACAAAAAACTGATTACTTATATGAAGACAGCTGGAATAGTTTTGCGACAAGTGTAGTTTTAATTCATGATTTAATTTTATTTATGAAGCGACTGAAGAAAATAGTTCAAATGTCAACTCAACTGGTTATACGTTACGTTGTAGCACAACCAATAAATAAGTTAAAAAAAAAAAAAACCACTTACCTACTCTTCATTTCCTTGGTGGACCGTGGACGCTCTAAACAATGGAGGCGGCTGAATTGGTTGAATGCCTAGGAAATGTGTCAGAATATTTGCAGGCCCCTTCGATATCACTTGAAGAAAATTGGGAAACAGAAAAGGGAAAGCTTCTGTAAAACAGAACAGAGGATGCCAACATATTCCAATACTAAAACGTAATTTCCTCTCATAATAAACTAGGTTAAAGTCAAATTGACTAGACCGTTGGAAAGCTGAGTTCTTGAGCCAAATTTCATTTCATGATATGGTTAAATCATATAAAATTATCAACAAGGAATACATAAGGAAATAAACCTGAATGACACTTAGTTTCAACGAATCTAATCCATTTTCACGATTCATTGAAATGGAATGGCTTTTACTCCTATCTGCTTCAATTTATTGTTGTCCGATTCATCAAAGTTTATTGCTCAGTTTAAGCGCCTCATTAAACGCAACTGGGTGTGTAATTGAATTATTCTAAATGATTAATTATTGTTATTGAATATTAACAAGTTGAGTGCCACAGCTGTCCGCTCTCAACTAAAAAAAAAAAATGTCCTCAGATGCCAAGCGTGCTTTTTTATTTTTTTCGCTTCAGAAGACCTTGCTTTTGATGGCAAAAGAGTTATTTAGTGGTATTTCACCTATTTTCATTGAAAAAACCGCGTGTATACGAGTGATACACGTGGCCTGTGAGCGACGATTTGGGACTTCAAGTGGTGGAACAGAAAATTGTGTACCCATCACTCTGAAACACCCCTATTAGAACTTCTTGACGATTTTCCCCACTGGTATTTTCCATAAAAATCATTTTCCCCCACTGGTATTTTCCATAAAAGAGTTATTTTAGTGGTATTTGACCTATTTTCATTGAAAAAACCGCGTGTATACGTGTGATACACGTGGCCTGTGAGCGGCGATTTGGGACTTCAAGTGGTGGAACAGAAAATTGAGTACTACTCTGATACATCCCTATTTGAACTTCTTGACGATTTTCCCCACGCCTGTATACGTGAGTAAACAAAAAACATCATTGCGTTGCTACCGAAAACTAGTAGGAAAATGAAGTGCCAGACAGCTGAAATGATGAAAGTGACATCTGACAAAAACTTATTCTTCTTCCCTTTGTACCGAATGTGTCTCGGCTAATTTGTTGTGGCCAACACTGTTCCACCTTTCCGAAGGGTTTCTCAAGGTCAAAGAAGAAGAGAGAAACGCCTTAAGTGTGAATCTGGGAGATACACGAGCTTTTGAAGCGAACCAGGATTGTGTATCACCCAGATACACCTGGCACGCTGGGACAGTTAATGGTGTGTATCGCACAGATACACATGGCATTCAACTTATTAATTCGTAAGTATACATCGAAATTATTCCAATACATATCGAGTTTGAATCTCCAATATCAGTGTTTTAGGTAGACCACTGAGTTCATACATATAGGAGGTACTGATGTATTAGCTACGTATGATTGGGTTAGCTGCATGTCTGTAGTCGGTATTAATATTAGCTTACACTACAACCATAATCTTCGTACCCACTAAATGAAACCGTCAGATTGAATCCGATGCTGAATAGTCTGTATTCTTCATCTCCTCTGAATTCAGTTCGCTTCTGCGAAATTTGAATATCACGGGTGAGTAATTTATTCTTCCGGACCGCAATCTCATTCACTCCTACCCCGACCCCTGAAAATTTCCTCCATTAGTATTCTTCGTAGTTGTTGGAGCTTGTTTCCGTCAGTGAAGAACTTTTGCTGAAAAGAAGGTCCAATCAATTGCGAGCACCTCATTTCCATAGAAAAGACATTCCATTACCCGTAGGGTAAACTAGCGCTTACTCACTTTGCTTCGCTAATTTATTGAATGTGAAGTTTATCTTCAGTGTATAAGGTTCATTTTCTAGCAAAAGCGGTATTTAAATACTAAGTATTCAGTGAAGCGTTTTGTCTTTTTAATGAAATTAATAATTTTTTTCATGAACAACGCCAATAATGTTAAATAACGATATAAAAAAACTCAAAAACTCAATGGTTTTGAGACATACTATTGATTTCAGGCATGATGCTGTAGCAAATCAAGTAGCAGTTTATCTGTAAGATGAGCTTCAGCTTCTTCATTTTCTTTAATAATAAGAGGAAAAGGGTGGTGTTATTATCAGGGTGTGATTTTCAAACGCCAATAATAAATCCCAAGGATTCCATTTATACGGAAAAACTTATTGCAGCAGATTAGAGCCATCTGCTAAATTACAATATTGAAAATTATAGTACCTACTCTGGAGGGACTAGACGTGAAAATATTGCTAGGAAAATCACTTGTTCCGGAAACCGTCTTGCCCCACCTTTCCCTACTTCTATGTGCACAAAAGTGGATGTCTCAAAATTAAACTGAAATCGCTGTTCTAGACAACGATTCGCTCATTAAGTCATTCTGGTATCAACGATATTTTGACAATTAGTTGTCATCTCCCCTAGGGTGGAGGGACCAGTGATTGACATCTCACCAAGAAGTTTTAATAATAAATCATTTAAAAGTGTTTTACGGGCTTGATACATTTGAATTTCGAGGCGAAATACCTTCTCAGTAAAGTATGAAGGCGGGAAAAGGTTTCAGGCAGGTTTTTGTGAAATCTGGAAAGGGTTACCCAACAGAACCTCGTGTTGTAATTTATTTGGTGCTGTTTCTAGTGATTTTGCTAAGGAGGTAAGCGTTTTATTTTGCTTCACCATGCCCTCCACATTTTCAAATTCGATTGTTTCCATCGTTTTTCTCATTCAATTTTTTGTGTAGATTGCATTTATGCTATCATTTTTTGGAAATAATCAAAGATAACATGTGAAAATGCAAGTGTCAATTAATAGTTTCCAAACTGATGCTGTCCTCAGTGATTGACAATATGGATCTCTATTCGTTCTTTATTTTTTATATTTATACTAGAGGCCTGTTAGGGCTTGGAAAGCCCTAATCTAGTCCGTATAACAATAGTACCTAACAGGAACTCAGCACATTATAGTAGCGATATAGGTCCTACCTATTTGGTATTATATATAAAGCGGACTTGTATATCAAGTCCTCTGAGTTCTTCAGTTTCAATTTCTTCGTTCAGAAATAACTCTCCTAGATGATAGTAACTACACTACGTGTCTTACTTACCGTGAATTGATGGCAACTGTTGTTACCGCCATAGCCTAATAAACAACTCTCGTTGATAAGGACCGCCTAGAAGGCGGGTATAGAGACGAACGGCGACACTTTTGCAACAAACTTGGGGCCGTGCTGATTCGAATGAGCCGTCTAACACTGAAATCGGACCGCGAAGTTCTTTACAGTTTCAAAGACCGTTCGGAATTATATATATAGATACATAGCAACTCAGAAGCTGGTAGTTTGCCATTAGAATCGCATTGTGCCTATGGTATCAAGAAAACATTGTACCTATTTTGTGATGAAATATCCGGTGATATTTTCAACTTTGTCTTTAAGAATACACACATTAATTTTACATTTAGATTCATAAAACTAAGTTCAAATGCTCAATTTATTTGTAAAATGTTGAAATAAAATGTTTTGTTGATATAAGGAATCATTTATTGCGGAAGAACTGCTGTGTCAATCACAGGTACAACAAAAAATGTCGCTGTCAAATACTGGGTCAAAAAATTGATTTCGAAAAAAAACAAATTTATGATGTTTTGTGGCTTGAATTAGTGATTTTTTCAATACCGAGCAGTTTGAGGACATCCTGATGCAGCAATAGATGTAAGCTTCAAGTTTGAACAAACGAAAAAACAACTTAATTGCTTCTCAAAGTCAAAATGCCTCTTAAGGTGTCAAACACTGGCCCCACCACCCTACTGTCATGTTGTTTCTGATTTGAAAAGGCTACACTTTATATACATATATGGTTCCCAGCGTCTCCATCGGCAACAGTGAACTAAAATTGAATTTCGTTGTTATTACAGCTACAGAAGCACCTCCGATTCCCACAGCCAAACCAGTGACGACGTCCACAAACATAATTTCTTCAACGAAACCTCCACTGCCTACCCACGCCATAGAGCGACCTCACGCCACAGTCTCGATGCTCGTCCGCCAGGGATCTTTCCGAGGGTTCAACCATCTGAATCAGGCGTCGCCCTTCAAGAGGCAGCTGTCCCTGAGGATCACAGATCTCCCCAGCAACATGGAGAGGACTCGGTCCATGTCTCTGGAGGGGGGCAATGACCCCCGCCAACCCCAGGCCCCTCCCCTCATACATCTCAAGACTCCTGGTAAGCTTAATAAACTGTCTGGACACGATATTATTTGTAGGTACCTTCAAACCGAAAAAGCAATTCTGACAAAGTAAAATGTTGTAACCCTCAAACTCCTCCGAGATTCTGAGGAAGACCCTCCCAATATCACTGGCAAGTGTCATCCTTGACGTAGCCTTAAACCTTTCATATTTTGAGGTTGAGTCTCAGTTAGGTACCTGATTAGGTACATCTCACGAGTCCTGTTAAGCTTAATAAACTGTCCGGATACGATACTATTTGTAGGTACCTTCAAACCGAAAAAGCAATTCTGACAAAGTAAAATGTTGTAACCCTTAAACTCCTCCGAGATTCTGAGGAAGACCCTCCCAATATCACTGGCAAGTGTCATCCTTGACGTAGCCTTAAACCTTTCATATTTTGAGGTTGAGCCTTAGTTAGGTACCTAATTTTGTTCATTACGACTGGTTTCACTAAAAACTATACTTTAGGGAACATGGGCAAAAAAATGCGGAGGGAGGAGAGTTGTTGGTTGATCCTTAGCTTTATATTTATCACTGGTTGTTCTTTAGGTTTTCGTTTGGTTTTGTACCTTCCTAGTATTGGAATGTAGGTCGGGTTTGTTGAGGTTAGAAGTTTTTCAGGCTTCTCTGATGTCATTTATTGAGATTTGCCGAGCGCTTTCGCCAACATATGGCCTCTTCCGAGCGTATTTTTTGATAGATGAGCTGTTAAATGTTTATATATAAGTTGGGAGTCCTCCTTTTACGTCTTGGGCATGATCAGTTGTGGTTGGTGACGTTACTAGGGTCAATTTTGTGCTTAAATGGAGAAGAATGAAGTTTTTTGTGTGGAAAGACACACATAGCCTGAAATGATAACCTTTAATTTGCTTTAATAAAGTTTATCATTTTTAATCCGCTGTACCATACTGTTGTAGTACAAGGGTCGTCACAAAATCGGTTCCCCATGCAATAAAAAAAATTAACAATTTAGTTTTTGAATTTTTACCACAATTAGCAACATTTTATTTATTTTTCAACAAAATCTCTATTAATTTCGATGCATTCGTTGAAACGGTGAAGTAATTTATGCGTGGTAGAAGTTGGTTTCCAAACAGTGGATCTTGTCGTTGGTGCTTGTTTTGAGTTTCGAAGCTTTTGCCGCCCAAATGAATCTCCATGATAAAACATTATAGTCGCTTGGTGCCAGATCAGATACTTGAGGTGGGTGAGCAAAAATTTGCCATTTGAAGGAGAGGAGCTCAACGGGTATCGCGTAGAACAAAAACACTTGTTTTGTCAGAAGTCCAGACGTTTCAATTTCTTCAGTGTGTGGCAGTATAGGCACAGTGATGTTGTCGTGACCACGATGTTGGCGTGGCCATGATCAGCAGAATTCCTTTAGTGTCCCTGAAAATACGTGCCATGATTTTCCCATCTTAGTGACCATCTTTCGCTTTCTTGACTGGACTTCCAGATATTTTTCTCCTTTTGTCCAAGTCATGCTTTGTTTTTTCTTTTCGGGAGTTCATTGTCTCATCCCCTGGCACAATACATACTAAAACCGAGTCGCCTTCTTCCTCATGAAATTTCTGGCAGTAGCCCGAACCACTCTATGTCATTTGGACACAAGTTCGACCTGCACTATGTCATGGTCAAGAAGCTTCGATATTAAACTTCTGACCTGCGACCTCTCAGAGAGATAACGAGATAGGACGTGGGGGGATTCGTCATCTGAGGATTCTCAGGGCAATCAGGACTTTCTTTTAGTGTCCACCTCACGGTTGTGCCGACCTGACCTCGTGTCACATCATTCCGGACGTTTCTCATAATTTTCCTCGTGGTATCTACCCTCCGATACTTTTGGAGTGCAGGAGAAGATTTTAATACTATTGCCGAGGTGAGATCTTTCCGTTTTACTTTGATTCCCAGTGTCGGGAAGGACTGCATCCCCCTTTTCTCTATTATTTTTCAAAAGGAAACTACCTTTTATTTTCCCCCTTTTCTTGTTAGGTAGGATCCCTAACATTAACTTTTTGGAATAAATTACCCAAAAGGAATTGCACGGGGTTTTCACTTATTATAACCCAAACCTTATTGTAGAGCACCTTACAACTACCATGTTAATTTGTCTCGGCCGATCTGTTGCTAAAAACGCCAAAACATTCAGCATAGCCACTACATATCAATGAATATCCCCACTTCCCTACAAATTTACGTTTCCTTAGATCATTTCCCACCGAGTTATAAAATAGGGAACCCTACTTTTGAGATGACCCTCTTTGGTAAAATATGCACGACTTGGTAAATGAATTAATGTTCTTTTATTATAGCAGTCGACGATTTGTTGCAACCTCCAGACCGTTCAAGGTTACTTTCACTCCCTGTTGCCAGTGAGTTCCGATCATCGTAATTTCGTTGAGTTACAAAACATACACTATACTCACCTTTACATTCGCTCTACAGGGTGGTCTTAAAAATGTAATGCGCTGTATTGTTTTGTAGCTGAAGATGTGCGACCACCTAACAGGTTACGTCTTTTTTCTCTTCCGACCAAAGTTTTAAGTGAGTCTGTCATTCCCTCTGTGAAACCTAAATTTGCCTCCTATTTTTCTGTTGTGCTGCCCTGTAGTTCGGTCAACCTTTTCCTCGAATATACTTGTGTACATACCGTTGATGATCGATTTGCTTCTTCGCTGAAGGGTCTGATGAAAAAGGTAAGTACCTAATATAGGGATTAAAAATGCGGACCTCAAAGAGTAAAAATCTATACATTTATGGGCGCTCTGATTAAATAATACAGATAAACGTTTAGACTGAAGAATATATTAGAACCCTTTCTCAGCCTAAACCCGTTTTGACAAATGCTGCTCAAAATGCATACAGTGACATACATGTATGCTGAAGCTTGCAGTCAGAGCATTCACTAATGATTGATTTATCCACAAAACATGTGGAAACTTATCAACAAGCTTTCAAATATCCAAATAATTTCTCGAGGAGTTTCTTCCTGAATAACAGCATGTCATGTCGCTTTGAAAATTTAGCAAAAACTCATGTCTGTCATTAGTGAATGGTAAATACCGCCCGTTTCGACAAAACTGATTTTGCAATCGAGAAGATGATTCATCAAATATAAAAATCGGGAAATTAATGACTCGCTTCATAAAATTTCTTTTAAATTTTGAATTGAACATAGTTTCAATCGAGTTGGACACCATCTGGTGGCCACTTAAGCCAAGTAGCTCAGTACCTCCGTTGCCATGTCTTTGGATTCTATGAAACTTTCTCAACGCTTTTGCAGATATTCCAGCAGTTCCTTTTTATAATGGTGAAGAAGTGCCTTGTCTTTTGGAATCATCCTAAAACAAGCCTTTGATAGGTGAAACTGGCATCCGAAAATTGAGCAGCTTTTGAGATCCAACACAAAGTTCACATTCCCAAATGCTACATCTTTCGATCAATTTATTTTGATGAAACGACCTGTGGCTGTTGGGGCCACCTGTGTCAAAACAGTGTATAACCCCTTGCACTGCGACTCAAAGGATCAATTTTGGATTGCCCCCAGGATGTGTTAGCCTAATGAAATGGAGTTTTCAAAAACTCATCGCGCTCATGTTTTTTTTCCCCTAGTTCTGAGGGATTTTGTAAGCCTTGTACTCACTTCCCACCACATTCTGTAAACAGATGGCTTCAAGGATTGGTTCTGGTCCTACAGGTAGGAATCCTATTGTAACAAGAGATCAGCAGCTTCCCTGAAGGTCAGGAATCCAGAAGAGAGTGACCTAGTTGCTCTGGGTCAATTTCTTGAGGGTAATTAGGCAGTTCCAAACCAGCTTCGAGCTTATAGTAAAGGAAGCAATGGACTTTAGGGCAGCCTGACTATCGCATAAAATAGGTATATACTTAAACACCATTGAGATGCTTGTTCAGCATTCCTTGAGCACATAGTTGGATAGCGTGGACCTCTGCCCGGTATTGGCCCCAAAGGACTTGACCAAGGAGAATGTGGGGGGCTCACTATACCCACACCGGACCCTCCATCCATCACTGATCCATCCATCACGAGCCAGGCGGAAACAAATACGATTTCAGCTACTTTCGCTCCAAAAAATACGGACGGATGGTAACCCTAACATAAAATCGTCTTAAAAAAAGAAAGGAAAGTGGAACAGACAATATCTGGGCCTGGAAACGTTGTTTGTACTGACCGTCTTTAATGTATCGGGAATTACCCTAAATATGTTGGTAGGTTAACATGTTTTAAATTGGTACCTTTCTTGGCAAAGCTATGGAGATTTGCTGTTAGTTCGAACGTTCTTCTGCGACACTAGGCGTACTCGTTCACGTATAATCCACTTTTCTGTTTCTTTCAGTTTGTTCTACTTGTCTCTGTTTGTACTTAATTACGGAATTTCTCGTGTGGAAAGATGAAATTAGATAGGTAACCTACCAATACAGATTTATGAAGGCATATAACGTCATAGATATAGGTACGATCATTATGTTAAGGGTGTTGTCACTATCTACTATAGCTCTATAACATGTATATACTTACTCTTATTACTGTGATTTTTCGATACCAAGTAAACTCCAAAGCTCCCTTTCCCTTCATGTTACCCCCTACTACTTCGGTCCTTCAGTCATCAAATGTGTTTTTCGTTTCCGCTTATCATCCCTCATCTGTTGGTCGCATGCGAAGTCTAAAGAGAACTTAGTGAACAGTAAATTTAATATAAGTTGATATTTAAGGTTGTTCGAATTCACCCTACTTCATTTACATGTACATAATCTCCTAGCTTTACTGAGTCATTCGCTCAAAATACTAAATTGAAAATACCTGTACACGTATTATATTCATTCATTTCCTTCATTGTCCTGTTATTTCCCACTGTGTTTCGTACGGCCTCCTCTCTTAATTACCTACTGTTTCCATTAATTCAGTTTTCAAAGATTGAATTACGTTATTCCATTCAGATTACCTTTGATCGCTCGTTGTTTACCGATTCAGTATTGGGTTGCAAATTCAATGCATCCTCTATGTTTAAAATTATTTCTTGTTTTCTTGTTGGAATCCGTTACGAGTGCCGTAAGGGATGTTATAAACTGATCTCTATAAAATTATTATGATAGTCATCATTAAGCACAGGTAAATCAATAATGTCCAAAATAATGTTGTGGGATGGTAAATTCTAATAATTTAATAAATAATTAATTATAATAAATATTGAAACTATCCCAAAATATGATAGCTCGATAAAATTTTAACTTATACTTCCCCTGAGAAAGACCGCCACCTTTATCCGAACAAGAGGATACCGTGGAAGTAACATTTTCCCGGAGTCAATTATCAGCCGTCTTAACTGAACTGGTTGACTGTCAAATGGGCTGGATGAAACTGTACACTGCGAGAACAAAGAGTGTTATCCACATATTCAATTTATATTTTTGATGGAAAATTGATTCTATTCAAAGAAATTCAACATCATCCGCTCTCTCCTACAACGAGTAGTTTTATTTCCATGATTTTTCAAAGTTTCGTGCACTGGCGATGTCAAGGCACACCTCCTGCCAGAGTGGGACCCCCCTGCTCAATCTGTCGTACCAAAGAAAGAACTCAAGACGAAAGAACTGCAGACTCTCGTTGGAGAGTGCAGTTGATGTCAAGCTCCTTAGGATTGAATCTTTTTGCCATTTAAAAAACAGTTAAATTACCTTTTTACGCCCATAGGTAACGCTTATTGCAGGTGCTGACTGGAAGAAGTCGCAGTTAAGCGAGAGCATTGTCACAGTGTGTTTTGACTCAGTCTGTGAGGAAGAGAAGATGCTACATCAAGGAATGTGTTGTTTACAGTTCGGCTAGAGCAGCATTACAGTTTGGTTCCTATTGTCCTGCATCAAATGTAACAGTCCGAAATTATATATACCCCAACAGGATTCAAACTCGTGCTTTCCCCTAAGAGAAGTCCAGAGAAATACTGCCACCTTCATATACTAAGCTGCCAGGCAGGACCAATCAATAACCTCTTCTACTGTGGGAGTTCTCTCTGAACGTAAGTTTCCCCAGAGTCAATGATCAGTTCCTGGCTGAATTGCCATCGAACGAATGATTGGGTGAAACTGCGGGCTGTGGGCCCAGTTGCAGTTGCTTGCTGGAAGAAATCGCAGCAGCCGAGGCCAATTTATTAAACTTCTTCGACTGTAGGAGTTTTCCCTGAATATAACAACGTGTATTTGACTTTTTTAATCGAAGTCTGGTGGTATTTTACTACTTAAGTGTATTTCAATACTTCATTTTTTCAAGTACATCATCTTTATAACACCAATGCACCCCAGTATTATGTGGATGATTGTACTTGCTCCTCATGAGACAGGACATTATTACAGGGCTCCACTAGTTCTGGACTGACTAGAAGATGGATTCCACTCATATGGTGACCAGTAGTACAGAAGTTGCTAATCAGGCTGTCAGCAACCCCTATTTGGTTTAGACGTTTCCTCGTGTAATCATGTCTCCGACTAAAAAGGCCACACTGTCTTTTTTCGAGTTAGTTGGACCAGGATTACCAACAATTAGTGCATCTTCCTATAGCAGTGTCGAGAAAGAGAGGGTAATGGGGCTAAGGACCATGAAACTGAGTTGTCCCTAGCTTGAAAATCTTCATTTCCAACACTAGGAGACTATTATTGAGACGGAAGAAATGCTTTAAAGTTTAAAATTGTTGGAAAATGAAGGTGTTGGATTGTTTATGAGTTGTTGGGTTTTATTATTGAGAGGTTATCATTCACTTAATATGTAGTTATTTGTTTCTGCAATGAATAATATTGACGCTTTAATGTTTCAGTGAGCCCCATTCCCGAGACTTCTCCTTTGGCAGACAAAACGGATCCAGTGAGCGCAATGTGTCAACAGCTGTCTCAAGAACTCCAGCTCCTCACTAATGCTGATAATGACATCATTTCCTCCTCGGTAAGCACCAATGTGAGATATTTCTCAATCACCTACTTAACCTTCAATCCAGCGGGATACCCAGGGATACAGATTTTTGTATTTTGATGGTTCTTTGAGAGTTAGTTAGATGACTATGATGATCCCCAGTACCCCTTTATTTAGTCGAAAAGAAGAATAAACGACATGCAACTTCCCATTTTCTTTCTTATGCCATTTCATATTGTTATTTTTGGTGTGTGTAAAGTGATTCGATGGACTCCTTCTTCCCTTAGACCTCAAATGTGTGTTGTCAATATCTACCATCAATGTTATCAATACTTGAAGTTCTTGGGTTCTGATGGAATTAATGGTGTATAAATGCTTTTCTAAATAACATTTCATGTGAGTAATTAGTTACAGCCGTATCACACTTGCATTTTTTCAGTTTTTTTCTCGCATTTTTAATGCTCGAACGTGAAGAAGGCAAAGTGCTTTTTTTCAAGGTCAGCTTTTTCGACTATTACGCATCCTGGCGGAGCATTTTTAAACTCACTTGGGAAAATTAGAACATGCTCTAATCCTTGCGCAAGAAAAATGCTAAAACGTAACCCTTGGGAAGGTAGCAATTCAATAGAAACCCCCTAGGAACCCTAACCTGACAGCTCTAATAAAACTGCTTTACGCCAGAATGCGCTGTTTTCGCGCTTATTCCTCTCCAACATTCACAGCTGACCTTGGGAAAAAGCGCTTTGCTTTCTTCACGTTAAAGCATTAAAAATGCAAGAAAAAGCTGAAAAATGCAAGTGTGATACGGCCGTTAAGTATTGAATCACAGTAAAAACAAAACTGTGTCGTCCCTAGGACTCTTTCCTTTGTCAGAGAGCCACACAGAGCTTTGCTTGAGGTGTATTTCACTTCTAACCCAGACTTGGGAAACCTTGTGATCACTTATTGATGAACCATGTTATTCAAGAATTATTTTCGTCGTTTCTGTAAAATGTTCTCACAATCAAAACGGTTGGCTGGTCCATGGTGATTGCAAAACAAAAACTAAAGGCCGTATCACACTAGCATTTTTTCTGCGTTTTTAACGCAAAAACGTGAAGAGGAAGAAGTGCGTTTTTCCAAGGTCAGCTTTTTCGACCATTGCGCATCCTGGCGGAGCGTTTTTAAACTCACTTGGGAAAATTAGAACACGTTCTAATTTTTACCTTGACGCAAGAAAAATGCTAAACATAACCCTTGGGGAGGTTACAATTCAATGAAAAACCCCTAGGAGCCCTAACCTGACAGATTTAATAAAAACGCATTCCGCCAGAATGCGCTGTTTTTGCAGTTATTCCTCTTCAACATTCACTACTGAACTTGAAAAAACGCAGTTTGCCTTCTTCACGTTTCAGCGTTTAAAACGCAGAAAAAATGCAAGTGTGATACGGCCTTATGCAAGGAATAATAAACCGGAGTGATACTAGATAACAGTTATTATAACAACAATGTTATCAACTGCACTAAAAAAAACGGCAGCCAATTCAAAAAGAGCGTCCTTTTGTAAACACCTTGTACATCACTCAATTCGTGTGCCTGGTCTTTTATAGGGTGGGGGTTGGTGTAAGGCAATTGAGATGAAAGGTGATGATGAGCTTTACCTTCTAGTTGGTACTTGAATTATTTATTTTATAATAGGTAACTCTATTCTTAAATACTTTGTTTATTTATTTTTGATAAGCCTACGGTAATTAATGTTTTTTGTTTCTTTTTTTCAGACTTTTGCAAACAACAATACGATGAAAAATCAAAACATATTCGGAACTGCGGACCTGAAAAGTAGTATGACTAAAGGTGAGTCGGATATTTTTAGAATGAGTTATCCATTTTTAACTTATTTTAAATTTGAGTTAATATCTCGTAATTCGTTTTGAAAGTCTGTATGTACCTACCATACATGTCCATACAAAAATATGTACTGCATTTCTTGCTTAATGCCTCAAGGCTAAAATGATTAAAACAAGTAGATCAGTGCTCACGAAGTGAGTCACATGATAGCGCATTTTCTTGTAAGGAGATCCGCGTGAAATAGACGCTTAGGCCTTTTAACCTTATTGCTAAATATGGCAAGAAGAATATGAGGCTGAAATTTGTGCTCGTGATATCCTAATTTCAAATTTTTGGATTCATATGTGGGATGGTACCTACCTGAAAAAAAAATCGATAGTTTTTTTATTTTGTTTTATTATCTCTTTAAGATTTACAGTAATGAAAAGTTGAGTAAATTCGGCGATTTATAAAGTAACATAAGACAATACTAATTTGAGCTTTGTTTGCAGTGATGGTTGGAAACGGTTGCAAACCGTTGGCGACCAGGTTTGTGATTGGTTTAGTGCGCATGCGTGACCGCCACCTAATTTCAAACCGTTTGTAACCAAATCCGCACTGCGAACGGGTTTGACTGATGTTAACCGTCATGTAGCCTCTAACTGCTGTAACCTGCTTGGTGGGCTCGCGCCATCCTTTAAATAGGTAAACATTTTATGTATTAATAAAGAACCTGAGCCGTTAAGAGATGGCCTGCAAGACAACAAACTGGTTGAAAAATGAAAAATATTCATTGGGAACAAACCTTCCAACAGGAATAAGAACTCCATGCTCAATCTTTTCTTGCCTCCAGCTGATGATTTTGTGGGAGAATGCGGTGTTTATCTCGTGGGAAGAATTCAACTCGTTCTCGAGCTCGACCTTTGTTCTTAATTTGTAATGTTAATAGCTTCTTCAGTTGAGATTAAGTAATAACATTTTACTGTATGATTTTGTTGCTATTCAGACGAAGATTCGCATTCTACGTCGTTGTCACCAATAAGATTTTCCATATCTCACAACTCAGAGTAGGAAACTCTTAATTAATAACTGTAGAAGTAAAACGAGGGTAAATGCAAAGGCAGAACTTAGTAAACAGTGCACGACATGCAGATATCCGACTATCTTATCTACTTCGATTTGAATCAGTAATTACCTGTACCCGATCACTTGGATTTTTTTTTGCAATAACAATCTCGATCAAGTCTCGAAGTACTAAATTGAAATTACCTCTGAAATTAGTTATTGAATTTATTAGGTAATACCCTAACTAACTAACTTAAGTTACTCCGTAATAATTTCAATTTTATCCATCTCCATCTAAAACTGATAGAAGAACTGAACGCACAGGTAATGGCTAATAGAAGAAATCGAGAGTTCCTGTTTATAAAAGATATGACAAGAATAATATTGTTTATGATTCTGGACGTTAGATTACAGTCTAGCGTTGATTTCCAAAAGATAATCGGATTCACTTTTACTTCTACGATCTTGATTTTAAATTGCTTTTTTGTAAAAACATGGATTTTTAAATTAAAAATCTGGTCATTTTTGTTTTTCAGATATTCTCAGTAACGAGTTTAACTCCAAGATTGATGCAGTAACTTTCAACCTCAGCAACCTTGAGAATAGTGGCACTGGGCGGAGCGTCCTCACACCCCCAGCCACACCACCGCTGGCCACCGAACTTCCACGCCCAGACCAATGGCTCGGCAAAGTGGCTGAGGTGGCAGGGAGTGGGGGTAGACCACCGCCTTTAGCGCACTTGAGGGCTCAGTCTCTAGACACCTCGGTATTCTCCCGGACGGATCCGTTCGATGCGGAATGGGTGCCTCCGCCGCTCTCTGCTCAGCGCAGCACCAACCCATTCCTGAACTCCTCGACATCCACACCTGTCAAGGCCTTTGAGGTCCACATGTGATATCAGCAGCAGGAACCCTAACCACATGTTCGCAACACATTCCAAGGGTTCCCTTAATAATATCAATACCGCTTTTTATTAATTTTTAGACCGTTAGGTGAACCATCTATACCTACGTAGGGACTTCCTTTGTCAGTGAGGAACAACTAAAAAAATGTCAATCAGTACCTATTAAAAACATTTTATGAAATCATCTGTCATATTCACCCAAAATAATAGAGCATTAGCTAAGTGGTTAGCATATTTTTTAATTGAAAGTTGATTGCAACTTGAGTCTTTTGATACCAGCCGCACTTGTGTTAAGTTTGATGCAGTAGTGAGGAAGCCTTGAGGTGTCCCATGTGGCCAGAACAGTACAATGACGTCATCAATGTATCAAATTTCGAATAACCATTACAAAAGATAGTAATGATTATTCCAGTCAAATTAAAGAAAAAGACTACTATTGGTATCCGAATTCTCCGGACATGATTCACTTTTATTTGTGAATACAAAAGTACGTTTTTCTGTCCCTCGTTGCTTTTTCAAGTGTCTGCACGTTTCAGATGCCTAAATAAAGATTGAATATGTGAATATGACGACATCGATTTCTGAAATAATTTCCAGTAGCATCATATTTTTTCGTTGCTAAAACTGTATCTTTTATAGTGTACATAAATCGTGAAATTAATGGAAAACATTATATTTCAAAGGGTCATGTGAGGTTCAAAACTATCCTCGACTATGTTATTTGCTTATCTAACATATAAAATACGCCCTTTACTTAATGGATTAATATTATAAGTCATGTATCATGCGCCGACAAAGCATGGATTTCTATCCGACCATGTTGATGGATCTTGATGGTATAGTTAATCGTGCAGACGATCTTCAGTTAGGCTGACATTTTTTTAGCTGGTTCCTCGTGCTGATGTTGAAAATATTATAGTTATCAAATAAATAAAATCTAATTAACGCATGTCCATTTAGGTAGGTAGCGTATTTTATCTCTAGGTATAAAGAACGAGGAGCATAGCTGTGATCAACTTTTTTTTCTTTTTTTCCCCGAAGGTTTCAGTTTTTCAAAATCAATATGACAATTTGAGCACGTAGAGGTGCCATAACGAGGAGTGGGGTGTTCGGTTTTTGAACCCGGTTTTGAATCGGTTTTCACCTACAGGTAATTCATATTTGGAACTTCTAAGGCTTAGTGCCTACTACACACATGTATACAGTATAATTGCTAAGGTCAAACGCTGTATTGCTAGGAGGACTTATTTTGGCGTGCTACACCCCACACCTTTCCCCATCCCCTAAAAAATCCGTTGTATATATTGTTCGCCCAATTTCACTTTCGTTTGTTTACTTTCAAATGAAAATTTTGCAGATTTTATTAATCAGATAACATTGTGATATTTTTTTGTGGTGTTTTCATCGATAGGTTTGGTCTGCTTGAAACAAGACCACTCAGAACTATTTCCAATTTCCTGATGTACCAAAATCGTATAAACAATACTTTTTTTTTACAGGAAACTTACTTGCAGGATACTTTCACCAACAGTAAATAAAACCCTATTTATAGTATTATTCTATCAATAAGCGACTCAAATATCCCTTTGTTTTAACAATATTTAATCATAACTAGGAATTTATCATGCTCAATAATGTTTAATTATTGTGATTTTCAGATGCAACAAAGTGCATTTCTCATTGGTCAATTTTTTACTTTTTTAATCTACTTGTACCACACCCCTTTTTTTGTTATTTATTAACTTATTATTATTTCGACCAATACTGTGATTGTTTTCATCTACTTTACCTGTTCTTCTATAATTTTCCGGATTCCACAAACCCTACGAAAATTAGAAAAGGTACCTACTAAATCCCTTAATTGAAGATTTGTAATACCTAATAAATAATTACAGGTTGGCTTGCTCAATATGTTGCTTCATTTATGTATGAAATTCAATTTTAATTAAATTTGTGTCTTTAATTTTATATTATAGCTGTTTTCCATTGCATTAGTTATGTTACTCTGAGATAGGTACCTTGTTGGTACAGATAATGTGGTAATGGCTTATTGATTTGGAGTAGATATGTTCAATTTAATTCAAGTAAAAATACAAATATTTATATAACTCATGGAAACAGAAGCTGAACATGTCATTGCGCTACAATAAATTGATATCTGGGTGTTTTGAACTCTGTAAACCTATCCATTAATTTATTGATCATATTTATTAGTTTATTGCTAGACTACCATATCAGTAATACAATGAAATATCTACTTTGAGTATCTCAGGTTCTTTCAAAATTGAAATTGAAAACATTTTTGAAGGAATATTTTAGAAATGCATCCCTTTTGTACCTTAAAAATTAGACATAATTTTGTGACTTTCAAATTGAGGCATCCTGCACAGTTGTCATACCAAATAAGTTTTTTATTTATTTTTTATTATTATTTATTTTATTTTGTTCCTACAACTTTTCAATCTTTGAACTTCCCCCACATTGTATATCGTTAACGATCGATCAGTAATTAACACGTTATCAAGAAGTTGTTTTATGAGGACCAAACCTTGGATATTTTCAGAATTGAATGAATCAACGTCCATTAAGTACTTAAAATTTAACGTATCGATGCAGAGCAAGGAACAAAGCGTTGTTTAAAACTTTGAACAAAAAATAATACATATCATAGGTGATAAAAAAATAGTATAATCTCTAGATGTTTGAATAACGAAAAAATAGTTACAATAAACTTTTAAACATAAAAAGTAATGTGTGCAATTATAATCACATTCGCTATTAGATTTGCAATAAGCTTCTTGTTGGAAACGCTAAAGGTATGTATGGTTTCCTGATGAATGCTATAACTCGCTCTGATCAAATTTGATAGAAATTACGCAGAAAAATATTTTGAAATACCTACTTGAATTTTATTTCTCTGGTAGTTTTTTGTGGATGGATACTTTTGTTTCGCTTTTTGTATATAAAGAAGTACATAATGCTTTAATATATATATAATGTTGTGTATATAATTATGAAATGAAGAAAAACTATATATTGTTGTAAAGATTCTAACGTGAAAGGTATTATTTCTGGTAAATGTTATGATGTTTGCGTATCAGCAACTTATATCGAAGTGTTGTGACAGATCAGTATTTTTTGGAGTTGGCCGATTCGAAAGACAATATCTATGAATGGGCAGATTTTAGATTCGTTACTCTTGTACCTACTGGATGTGTTCTCAAAAAGTTTGGATTTATGAGAGGTTTCACGTGCTAGTTATTTATCTTCTGTATGCCGGCTGCTTTTAAATTGTTTCAGTGCCAGTTCAATAACCGGCTTCATATATTAGATTCGAAATTAGCTGCTCAACTGTTTACATTTCTTCACAATGTTTTTAAAAGAGGAAAGTTATGTTCAGGAACGAAACCACTAATCCAGGAGACTAGACAGCACTTTAATCGTACCTACTCTTATGTTTCCTCCTTGAGGAGATTTACCTCATATTTCCCCTACAACAATCAATTGCAACTACAGTTGCAACTACTTTCAAAAGATCTACACATTATGAAAGTTTCGTAGTGATTCTTGTTTTTGAATCTGTTGGATTACCGTAATCATGTGTGTACGTAGGGAGAAAAACTGCGTTCTGGAGCAATCCTGTTTGAATATGCGTGTCACCGCCCTCCGGCGTGGCAGTGCCGGCGGAGGAGGTAGGTGACAAGCATCGTTAAACAGGAATGTGCTAGAATGCCCATTCTTACCCTATTTGCGTTTTTGAAAAGTTGTGTTTTTGTGGTATTCATTTCTGTACTATCCACGAGAAAGTTATCAGGTACCATTTCATCAGTCTGTCCGGTCGGCCATCTCTTTTTCCATCCAGTCTTACCCTACTGCCTCGAACTCTGGAGTGTGATTGGTATACCTTCCTGTGTATAATAAAAACTCAGTTTTTTTTTTTCATAGCATTCATGTTACGTGATTGTAATTTTATTGTATAACTTGTAAATATTATTTAAAACAAGAAAATTGTCCATGTACTTAAACGTGTTTTGTATATACCTGATTGGTTTCTGTTCCGTTTTTAATGTAGAATATATTTTTTCGGAATAATGTTGAAATGGAACATTTCGTTCTGAGAGAGGAAATTATGAATGTTGACGTTGGAAAAAAAAAAAAAACGTTTTTTCCTACTATTTTCTTTTAAGCCCAACAAGAACAGTTTGAACGGTGGTTCTCAACTTGGAAATTGACCGTAAATGTTTGGGTCTCGTAACTCCTGTAATGTTGACTGCTTTCTTATAAGGTACTTGATGATTCTGTCTCTAATTGAATTATCATTTACTGATGCCATGCCCCATTATAAGCAATAATTTGTTATTAGTACCTTACGGATGTTTTCGAGGTGCCATAAGAACACAGATTATAAAACAGTGTGTCACTAATTAATCACACACTCGAATGTGTCAAGTGGGAATGAAGGAACCTTTGTGATCCATACTCCTTAAACGAAAAATAATCGTTCACTCTTGATCATTATTACATATGAAATAAAAAATAATATTTAATGTTAAAAAGCTAATTGTTTATTATCCATTATCTCTATACGGGTAACTTACGCATAAGTTGATACTGTCGTATGTCCAAAAAGCGATGAGGAGATTCTCCCTCTCTTAGGGCTGAGTAACCCCCTCGATGGTTCCAAGCTCTGAGTAAACCTAAGATACCACTCTGTAGCCACCACCCTGTAGAATCGATTATTGGTGAGAAACTTCATGGTCTTATTGTTTGGAATCTTCGAGAATTTTTAGTCAGATGTTGTACATTTTTCCCAACACTATGAGAGAGAAAACAGCGATCCTCCTCAAAATTTTGACATCACTCGTGAAAAAAAAATATAATAGGCTTTTCCTGGCATCTAATAGCAAAAAACGACAGTTCTTGGTTACAAAAATTAGGAAGTCTTAATACCTAATCTTATAATTTTAGCCTGCTATTCAAATGGCTGTTCCAATTTTAATTTAAAAAAAGGGAAACTGATTTAGCTTCTTGTTTAGCAGGTTATTCTAGGAATGGCTTGTTCATTATATGATAAGAAACAATGAGAGAATTCAGTTAAAAAATATTATATTTGAAATCATACGAAATGAGGTAGTAACAGTGTTGGATAAAAAGTGCACAAAGATTAGAAAATGTAACGTTGTTGGGGGGCTGGGAGGAGGTGTACTGTGATGATGAGTGGTCTCAGATGTGGTTGATGGATGTGATGAAAGAGAATATGGTCTTACAAAAACGGCCGAGGTCGCACGAGCGCTTACGAAAACGGCAGAGGTCGGAAATTTTTCGCTCCACCCTTCGTCCACTAGGTCGATGGGGCGGTGCGAAATATTTCAGCGCCGCGCCGCGTTCCAGAAGTTTGGAGAGCGGTCGAGAGCGGAAATTTTTCGACTCAACCGCGCCGCGCCGCTCTGCCGACCTAGTGTGTAAGACTCCTGTAATTTGGTCATAAAGTCCACATTGCTTTTTATGAGAGCTTCAAGTACCATTCACCTTGGAGTTTAGAACTAACCTCTGATCAAATTCGTAGCGGGAATGGTGACTTGGTATGGGTGCTTCAGGGAACAAAACGGAATTTAGTGGAAAAACGTTGTCTATTTCCACGAAAATAAAGAGTCACAATGTTAGATCGATTTCGACGATTCGGCCATCATCAGAAACAAACAATAACTGAACACACGTTAGAAAGGACACAGCTTACATAGTCACTGGTGAAGGGAGATTGAATCCTATTGGTCAAGAGATGCGATATCCGACGGTAACCTGGTCAAAAGAAAGGAAAAGGGGCGGGAGATACAAGCAAAGTGAAAGGAGATTATTGCTAATAAGATCAAGTGAAAGGAGGGGAAGAATTACTCAATAAGGTTTTAACAGTGTGAAGGGATAATTTCAAGCTTTATAGAAATGAACTTATCAGTGGTAAAATACGAGTAGGTATATTGAGGGATATCCTCATTTAAATATTCACCAGATCTTTCACTTTTGGTCATTTTGAATTTTTTCGAGTACATTCAACATACCCTCCCTTTGGACAAAAATGAAGAAATTTCTTAAGATGTTTTGCAAATGTAGACTTACCTTTTTTTCCTGAAACTCTCCTGATGCTCGTCTCTTCTTTTGCGAGTGCAAGTGATATAGTTCTTTTCAGGGAACAGCTGAACAGGATGGGATCCTACAGTTGAAATTCAGTGTGCAGATTGTGCGGAGAGAAGGAAGAAACAGCCTAGAGTGCCCACCACTTTAGGAATCCGTCAGTGACGTTGGTTTTGCGATTAAAATAATTGTTCAACTGAAATGTACATCGAAAGCTGAACTATAATAAGTATGGCTTATACAATGAACACGTGTGAAAGAATTCGAAAATTCAGCTAGCTCTTCTTCAGTTTTTTTTAGGTATAGCTGTTCACATATAAACGTATGATGCCAAACTGTACGAGTTCGGGTTCAGTATTTGTTCACTTCCAATAGTAGCTGTTTTCTATTCAAGAAATCGAATTTATCGTAATTCGTGGTACATAATACATAGATGGACTACTGTAGGCGTTTTATTTTATTTCAATAATTTTTCAACAGTGGGTGCCTACGTCCATGTTATGGGTACGTGGATACTGATTGTTTTATTGTTGATGATGGTTTACTTTGAACTCCATTTACCAGTGATCAACTCAGAACTATCGAATAGGTAGGAGGTACCTACATACAGGGTGTCTACAGTAATTATGGGAAAAACTCAGGGAATTGATTCTACAGCTCATCTCTGATCAATATTTACTCATAGAGATTTCTTCCAAATGCTTTGTTTTCAAGTTATTCAATTTTTAAGATTTTTTCTTGTTTTGTACCTTATGACGGCCATAACTCCCCCCTAGAATCACAATAAAATCAAAACACCTTTGGAAAGACCGTTAAATTTCCTATAACCCTGATGTAAAGTTGTTTTAGTTTGTTTTAATTGGTTTAAAAAAAAAGTACAAAATTAGGCCAAAGTACAAAATTAGAAAAGTATTCAAGGCCACGTTTGTTATGTTTTACTGGTTACGATTCACTCCCGTGTTGATGTATTTTTCTCTAGTCTATGCTTTAGCCCTTATGGAAAGCAAACGCATAGCGACCGGGATGGTTTCGTTCGATTCTTTGGGAGGATACCTATAAATGAAACTTAAACCATTTAAAGGATCGACGAAAGACGATAAGGTTGTATTCGATAATCATCAGAAACGCTTGCATTTTATGTCTTTAGTGGTAGACTCGTATGTGTTACAGACTCGTACGCAAGCTTTAAGAGCCACTCAGCTGACCCGGACCCTGGGCATCGTCAAGTAAATGTCCTAAAGAGGCTACATACGAAATTACAGCTTCCTAGAGTGTAAAGCATAGAAATTACCTATTAAAATTATTCAACCACCGCTTCACAAATCAAACCGTTCTCGCAATATTCGGATCACCTGCTATGAATCAAATCATCGAAACACCAGCTCAATGAAATCATCAGAAATTAACAAGCGGTTGCAATCATGTTCACAGTATTAATTTTTGAGAATGATCACCTGTGTGTAAACAATTATTCATATAACCATGCTCATAACTCAGCTTGTTGGCCACGCACTTCGCAGTAGTTAACATAGTATGATTGGATAAATCGAGAGCTTTCGAACGAATGGTCAACGAATTTTGTGGGATGAAAAACGACGAAGTACAATTTCCCTAGCAACGACTCGGTTGTAAGCGGAAATCATCAGACATTTTTCATAACGCTTTCTTCGTCACACTTTTCGAGTTATGTGTAAAATGTCAAATGTAGGGGAAAATGGGTTAATATATACCCTAAGCAAATTTGTCTATCACAGCCCAGGTTTACACTCAGGAGCTTCAGATTTTGAAGCAAATTATTAAAAAAAAAAAAAAAAACATCTCCAGTGGTGAATTACAACGTTTTGGCTGGTTGTGTAGCAACTTTATATCAGCAAACAAAAATTTGCGAAACCCTTGTAAATGGCGGTATTACACCAGCTAGCTGGGAAAATACCGCCATGGGGTCAGGGTAATACCGCCACATTAAAACAAGGGGGAAATGAGAACAGTCTCATCAGAACATCGGAATAACGTTTTATTGAATTTCAGAAACTCTTCCTGGGTAGCTTCTCAGCACATTGGGAACTTAGTTGACAAGAAAAGGATTCACTAAAGGTTGACAAACAATTTCCACATCAGAATAGTAAAATTGGAACAAAATAAATATTGGTAAAATAATGTTGGTTTTGCACAAGAACTAAATTATTGACAACGTTCAACGCGAAACTCGTTAAAAAAAAAGAAATATATAGCATTCCATCTTCCTGGCTTTTTAAGTTTTAAATTTGTGCTCTTCAGGTCGCAGTAAAATTCACAAGACTAAAGTCCATTGTCAAAATTAAAACGGGAGCATGAAGAGTGGAATGTTACAACTACTATGTTAATATAGGAAGGACGTTAGGTAGAGAGGTACTGCACAATTATTCAGTAGATAGGTAGATTAGGTAAATATAGAGGTGCTATTGAGATAAGCTATCACAATATAATTCGTCTTTTAAATATTAATTTATATTTTAATTACTCAGAATCAATAGAAATAGGTGGCTATTACAACAAAAAATTTTGAAAAAAACCCAACAAGACTGATGATTGGAGCATTGGGGCAATACCGCCATGGTGGAATTAGCCTGAATTCGGTGTGGCGATATTGCCCGAGTAAACTTCTCGAGATAAAAAATCATTAAAAACTCCAGTTTTTGTTTAAAAAAAAAAAAAAAAAAAAAAAAAAAAAAAAAAACATGAAGTAATGGGTGGAAATTAAAGCTAAATGATTTTTCTACGTCGTCATGCTCAACAATTTACATAAACGTATGAAAAACTGTTACTTACCACGGTAATTCGACAACAGTAAAACAAGAACGCCAAGCTTCAAAAACTGAACTCGCTTATCTTTGATAAAAACAAATTTATGACCTCAAAATAACTTTCCAACATTACTGCACATGGCGATATTTGGCTACCAAATTTGTCACTCAGGTGGTTAAATAATTATACGGGGTGGCGGTATTCCCCGACTTGGCGGTATTATCCCACTCTCCCCTAAAATCGACGTTTTTTTTCCTTCCGTTTTTTTTGCTACCTGTCAGCTTTTGAACGGTATAGTCAATTTTACTTATACTTTGCTAATTGGTGGAGAAAAATATGTTCGTATGTTGCAAAACTTGGTTTTTTCTACGGAATCGAGGGTTTTAGTGAAAAATGGCCCTCTATGAAAATGCGAGTTTGGGGCCGGTTTCTACGTACTTTTCCGCGCTGAGTCGAATGGTAGGTAACACTTGCAGATCTCCCCAACTCTGTTATAACCGAGTTTTGCACTTTCATTCACGAATTTTTAGTTTATTTTTTATAATCTACTAGAGGCCTGTTAGGGCTTGGAAAGCTCTAATCTAGTCCGTATAACAGTAGTACCTAACGGGAACTCAGCACATTATAGTAGCGATATAATGTTCTACCTATTTGCGGCGTTATGTGACCTGGTGCAAAGCCAAGGCGATGTTCTTCACAATTTCAAAGATCGTTCAGAAATAACTCTCCTATATGTTAATACCTATACTACGTTTCTTGTTTTTTGGAATTAGTCGGGATGCGGCCCAAGGAAAATAAATGAAATTTATTACGAAACGTAACAAAATAAAACAATAAATGAAATAATTTCATTTATTTTCCTTGGGCCGCATCCCGACTAATTCCAAAAAACAATAAATACTTACGGCCGACCAAACTAACTACATTACACTACGTTTCTTACTTACCGTGGCAACTGTTGTTACTGCTACAGCCTAATAAACAGAGAGTCTCCCTGTGGTGAAATCCACCCGCTCTTTTCAACAGCCCTTTTCAGGGCTACCAAAAAGAGGTAGGCACACCACAAAAATATTTATAAGACGTCGAGTTACAACTCCGTCAAACAAAATATTTCACCAGAGAGAAAATACTAAATTCTCTCCCAAAAGTGAAATATTAAAGATTAACACGCAAGGCGACCTCCCCAAACATTTACTGGGCGAGATAGATGCGACAAAAAGTTCGAAACAAGTCGCCTTGAATGAGAAACCTCAAACAGGAAAACTCAAGGCCGTTCAGCCACCCCCGGGGACCCCGTCAAAGCAACGGACGCAGGGAAACCAACTCGGAAGACCAACTCAGCTATCATATGCACAGATACTGGGAAAACACTGTGCGAACCAATGAGATTGCACAGTAGAATTAATGAAATTAAGCGGACCAACCAGGAGGCGGCAGGAGGCGGCCACCTCCCTATAAATACCCCGCTAGGAGCCCTCCGAAATTCATTCCACTCTCCGCTCTCGACGACGACACACTCTGAAGTACGAAGATTTCTACACGCACCAAGCTGACGAACCTTCTGCTACACGAAGTCATCTCAAGAACGAGTTTTTACTGCTTTCTACAAGCCAGTCCTCCTCTCCACGCAGATCTCGCATTGGCATCTACGAGTCCAGTGATTATTCATCCTGCTCATTGCCCAACGTAGTTCATCTGTTAGGACGCCACCCGGTGCAGCTATCGATATCCTCTTTAGCTCGCACGCCCGAGGGACGTTCCGAGCCGTGTCACCCGGATTACATAGCCTTAAGCTCGTAGTCGACCGTTGTGGGCACGCCGGTAAATTACTCAGCTCCTCCGCTCTAATTTACCGTCTAAGGAAGCTTTTTTCAAAGCTACGAGGTAGGACCCTGCCATCTGAACATTGGAAAGACGTTCTGGCAAGCGAGTCCACCTCCAAAACCCTCTATTATTCACACATAGAGGCATCGAAACGAGCTAAAACTCGATCAATTCGATGGAACGCCGGCCTTCCTACTTTCCCTTGCAGGGGGAGGAGGGCGACGGCGAAGCTGGGCGGAGTAGTCCACGCAGTGCGCCCTACCGGCCACACGGCGAGCCCGCTGAACCCAGCGACAGCGAAAGGCACGGCCCTCACGTCCGAATCGCCTTCTCGCCCGACGTATTCGTTCGAGAAACTTTCGAACAAGCCTCGCCTATACAAAAGATCGAGGAAACTTTTCAGACTCGCTCTGAAGCCGATCATTACGATTCGACCAAGCTGTCCGAATACCCACGATATTCGACGCAAGCTTACTCGGCCGATCCGAGTGTCAAATACACTCCAAATGCACAAAAAACGAAGGATACTTTTCAGTACCTCAACCAAGCCCAACATATTCCCCTTTCAGATACAAATCTAAGGCCGGAATATTACAAAACGGCTCAGTACAAAACTGATCGAACCCAGCACTTGGTACACGAGCCTAGCGCTCCACGCGGCTGCGACACGGACTATCCCCCCTTTCAGTCCGCGAAACCAGTTGACCTTGGCGGCTCCGCCCGCATTCCTCGCGGGGGTGGCCTGGAGACCAACCCGCATAACCGGGATATAAATGTCCGACTTGGTCTACCTACGCCAAGTCAAACCTATATAAATCCACTACAAATGGTGACCCCGCCTTTGAACAGGCTCAACACGGAGCATTTCGTTCCCTCTTATGAAGCTAGTGGATTTCAGGGAACCACTGCGGGCGTGCGACCCCCGCCGGGCCTCTACGCCCCACATCTCACGCAACATCCCTCTACACAAGGTGGTTTTCAAGCACTTTTAGAGGAGATGGGAGATTATCAAAAACCAGTCTTCCAAAAGAAGAATATCGATCGTGCACTCGCCGAGTTCGATCAATACTGCGTGCGAAAACACCTGAGAACGCAAAACGAATGCTTCTCAGCTATATACAAGTGGGTACCAGAAGAAATGAGGGAAGCTATCGACTCAGCTTACCTCACGGCACCCCACGCACCCTACGAAGAGGCCAAACAGCGCCTCCAACGAGAATATGGGTTGTCCTTACAGGACAGGCTCCTCGCACTCGAGGACCCCACATCTCTCGCCAAAAAACCCAGCACCAAGTACCACGAGAAAGCTGTTGGGTACTTTTCGGAAGCTCTAATCACTCAAAAGTGGATCGAGACTCTTCCCATCGAAGCACGAGGTATGGTCGCAGCTCAGCCTACCACGACCTCCCGGCTCGACCTAGCTGATACGCTACACGCGTACAGAACAGAGAATACCTCTCTGAACATACGAGGAGTAGAATCTACTCCGAAACCCTTAAATACTGGTTTCAAAAAGGCCCTCTCGAAACAGGCTGAGTTCAAACCTCAACCAGTGGAGAGTAAGCCTCACAAACCGACGGCCTATGTCTGTCGAAACCACGCACGTTTCGGTAACGAAACTCGCAAATGTGCAGACCCAGAACACTGCACTTGGAAGACGAACACTGCTTCCAAAACTAACAGAAAGGCTGCGACTATAAGCCAGCCTAAAACACGGGTTTCTACCGACAATACTCAGCGATCGAGTACCGTTCCAACTTCCGACACAGAGAGTTCGGAAAACGAATAACTGCCAGTGTATCTGAGCCAATACGCCGGCAGTCTACTGAGTATAAAAGGCTCTTTTTCAAGTGCAAAATAAATGGCACTGAATTTCTCATTGACACGGGAGCAGAAGTGAACATTCTGCCCCACAATGTCACAAAAAAATTGGGCTTGAAAATTCTCAAGTCCAACGTTAAGCTCACAGCAGCTAACGGAGCCCCTATAGACACACTAGGGCGAGCCGACACAACAATTAACATCGGCCTCGGGGACATGACCACCGAGTTTATGATCACGAAAGTTGATCTAGCGATCCTAGGTATCCCATTCCTCGAATCTTGGGATATCGGAATACGGGTCAAACACAAGTACATTTATAAAGATAAAATAAAGTGCTATGCCGATCAAAAAATAGCTGCAGTCATGAACAAAAAATTCACTGACGAACAAATCGCAGCTAATACCCCTCATCGTGACAATACCCCTCAACCAGAGGACGCACAAATCACGGAGGACGAAAACATTCGCTCTATCATTAACAAATACAATGATAAAATGAGCAAAATTCATGGTAAATGGAAAAACAACGGGGTTTACCACCGTATAACCACGGAAGGAGCACCAGTACACTTCCGAGCAAGACCCATGGCAGGCGAAAAACGGGCTCAAGTCAAAAGTACTTTTGACGAAATGCTTTCAGAAGGCATAATTGCACCATCGGATTCCGAATGGGCATCCCCGTTACACTGTGTGCCAAAAAAAGACGGGTCATGGAGAATCACCGGCGATTACCGTTTCCTCAACGCGAAAACGAAGAAAGACGCCTACCCTCCTCCTCACATTCGCTCTTTCCAAGCGAATTTACATGATACGCAAATCTATTCAACAATAGATTTAAAATCAGCGTATTATCATATTCCGATGCACCCAGATGACGCTCATAAAACTGCGATTATTACACCTTTCGGTCTTTATGAGTTTAAGAAAATGAGCATGGGTTTGGCCGGAGCGGCTCAAACATGGCAAAGATACATGGACAGCATCATGCGAAAATTTGATTTCGCATTTGTATACCTAGATGACATCCTGGTGGCTTCTAAAAATTATAACGAACACATGAACCACCTCAGACAAATTTTTGACAAACTAGGGGAACACGGACTTCGAGTAGGTTTTGATAAATGCATTTTTTCAAAACCTACCGTCGATTTCCTAGGTTTCACTATCTCGAAGGAAGGGATAATTCCTAAACGAGACAAAATAGAAGCCATAGAACAATTTCCTAGGCCAGTAGACGTACGAAGTCTACGCAGATTCCTAGGTATGTGTGGTTTCTACCGAGCATGCTCAAGCAAATTCGCTCACACGGCACAACCTCTGTATGACTCCATTCAGTCAAACAAAAAAAATGACAGAACACCTATCGAATGGACATCAGAGAGAGATAAAGCTTTCAACAGCTTAAAGCAAGCAATGATCAAAGCAACATTGCATAACATTGCTCACCCACACCCTACGGCGGAGTGGAGATTAGTCTGTGACGCGTCCGACACTCACATCGGAGCGGCACTAGAACAAGAAATTACAGACAAACATGGCTCGAAATCGTACCAACCATTGGGATTTTTCAGTAAAGAAATTCCAGAACAATGGAAGAACAAAGCATCGTTCGACAAGGAAATGTTCGCCGTTTACCAAGCGTGCATTCACTGGCACAACGACTTGGACGGCAGATCTTTCCATATTTGTTCGGATCACAAGCCTCTGCTAGGCACGATGCTTAAGAAGAATGCACATTTTTCTAAAATGAGATTAAGATGGCTAACATACATCTCTCAAATGACGAGTGACATTCGTCATATTTCCGGAGAGAGCAACGTCGTCGCCGACGCACTCTCCAGACCCTTCGATCCGGTTGAAATTCAAACGAAATCGATTTCAACCCAGACGGACGAGGGTCCACCCATAGCTGAAATTTCGAAAATTACGGCTGCAATAGAATGCAATCTTCTACTGCACATTTCAAATTCACAAATTCGCTCTCCCCCTACCGCGGAGGACAAATTGAAACTCACACGAGTTGAATTCTCTCAAGGAGAAATTTGGTGTAACCTAGACCTAGGACACCCTAGACCTTATATTCCAAACGAAATAAGGGAAGAAATAATAAGCCAAATTCACAATTTGGGACACCCAGGCATACACTCTACAGTGTATAAAGTTAAACAACGATATTTTTGGCACGGACTACGTGCAGATGTCTCAAACTGGGTCCGAGCGTGCGAAACTTGCCAACGAGCAAAAATCACGCGCTCCGTGAAGCTCCCTTACTCCGAATTTGAAACGGCAAACAAATTTTCACACGTACACGTGGATATTACCGGACCCTTACCTTTAGCAAAAGGAGGGAAACGTTACATTTTGATGATGGTTGATAGAGCAACGGGTTGGCTAGAGGCAGTCCCTCTTAACAACATCGAAACAACCACAATCACAAATGCCTTTATCAATATTTGGGTAGCTTCAAAGGGCGTACCTAAATACATCACAAGTGATCAGGGCACTCAATTTGAATCAGATCTGTTCAATTCCATTATGGAACGTCTCGGAGTAAAACATACTCACACGTTACCATACAAACCATCAACAAACGGTATGGTAGAACGCAGAAATAGATCTTTGAAAGAGGCTCTCAAAGCTCAAAACGAAAATTGGCTCGACGCACTTCCCAAAGTTCTACTCGCCATGCGTACGGCAGTAGACCCGGCGACCGAAACTACGCCTTTCCAAAAAGTTTACGGGATTGACGTACCACTCCCAGGAGACATTTTCGTAACTTCTACGAACCTTTCGGAACCTCTTTTCTTCCGGCCTACGCATATTAAACATAATAATACGAAATATGCCGTAAACATGCCCAAAAATTTGGATACATGTACTCATGTCTATATCAGAGTGCCCACACAGCTCACCTCTCTGCAATGTCCTTACACGGGACCATTCAAAGTGGTTAAAAGAGATAAGTTTTCGGTTACAGTGCAACTTGGCGAACATACTAAAAAAGTTCCCAAACAGCAAATCAAACCAGCTTATACTCTACACTCGGAAGAAGCTGTATCACAAGGACAATCTGTGTCACAAAATCAGACAGAAAGTAAGGAGAAAACTCCCCGAAAATCTGCCAGAAGGCACGTCCCCTCTACCAAATTCGACGAGAGGTGGGTAACGGCGCTCGAATCACCCCAACCGGCGTCGTCGTTATCAACACGACGTCTTGGGAGGGCCCCTGTGGTGAAATCCACCCGCTCTTTTCAACAGCCCTTTTCAGGGCTACCAAAAAGAGGTAGGCACACCACAAAAATATTTATAAGACGTCGAGTTACAACTCCGTCAAACAAAATATTTCACCAGAGAGAAAATACTAAATTCTCTCCCAAAAGTGAAATATTAAAGATTAACACGCAAGGCGACCTCCCCAAACATTTACTGGGCGAGATAGATGCGACAAAAAGTTCGAAACAAGTCGCCTTGAATGAGAAACCTCAAACAGGAAAACTCAAGGCCGTTCAGCCACCCCCGGGGACCCCGTCAAAGCAACGGACGCAGGGAAACCAACTCGGAAGACCAACTCAGCTATCATATGCACAGATACTGGGAAAACACTGTGCGAACCAATGAGATTGCACAGTAGAATTAATGAAATTAAGCGGACCAACCAGGAGGCGGCAGGAGGCGGCCACCTCCCTATAAATACCCCGCTAGGAGCCCTCCGAAATTCATTCCACTCTCCGCTCTCGACGACGACACACTCTGAAGTACGAAGATTTCTACACGCACCAAGCTGACGAACCTTCTGCTACACGAAGTCATCTCAAGAACGAGTTTTTACTGCTTTCTACAAGCCAGTCCTCCTCTCCACGCAGATCTCGCATTGGCATCTACGAGTCCAGTGATTATTCATCCTGCTCATTGCCCAACGTAGTTCATCTGTTAGGACGCCACCCGGTGCAGCTATCGATATCCTCTTTAGCTCGCACGCCCGAGGGACGTTCCGAGCCGTGTCACCCGGATTACATAGCCTTAAGCTCGTAGTCGACCGTTGTGGGCACGCCGGTAAATTACTCAGCTCCTCCGCTCTAATTTACCGTCTAAGGAAGCTTTTTTCAAAGCTACGAGGTAGGACCCTGCCATCTGAACATTGGAAAGACGTTCTGGCAAGCGAGTCCACCTCCAAAACCCTCTATTATTCACACATAGAGGCATCGAAACGAGCTAAAACTCGATCAATTCGATGGAACGCCGGCCTTCCTACTTTCCCTTGCAGGGGGAGGAGGGCGACGGCGAAGCTGGGCGGAGTAGTCCACGCAGTGCGCCCTACCGGCCACACGGCGAGCCCGCTGAACCCAGCGACAGCGAAAGGCACGGCCCTCACGTCCGAATCGCCTTCTCGCCCGACGTATTCGTTCGAGAAACTTTCGAACAAGCCTCGCCTATACAAAAGATCGAGGAAACTTTTCAGACTCGCTCTGAAGCCGATCATTACGATTCGACCAAGCTGTCCGAATACCCACGATATTCGACGCAAGCTTACTCGGCCGATCCGAGTGTCAAATACACTCCAAATGCACAAAAAACGAAGGATACTTTTCAGTACCTCAACCAAGCCCAACATATTCCCCTTTCAGATACAAATCTAAGGCCGGAATATTACAAAACGGCTCAGTACAAAACTGATCGAACCCAGCACTTGGTACACGAGCCTAGCGCTCCACGCGGCTGCGACACGGACTATCCCCCCTTTCAGTCCGCGAAACCAGTTGACCTTGGCGGCTCCGCCCGCATTCCTCGCGGGGGTGGCCTGGAGACCAACCCGCATAACCGGGATATAAATGTCCGACTTGGTCTACCTACGCCAAGTCAAACCTATATAAATCCACTACACTCCCTCTCAAATTTCAACTTCCTACAGTGAACAGGAAAGAATTTAGCTCACTCAGCTGATCAGAAAAGACCCCATCACTTCACTCGTCTCTTCACTCTCGTAATGTCCCAGAGAGTCTCCCTGTCAAATTTCCACTTCCTACAGTGAACAGGAAAGAATTTAGCTCACTCAGCTGATCAGAAAAGACCCCATCACTTACCTTATATATAATTCCGAACGGTCTTTATATATAATTCCGAATCCGCTAAGTTCTTCAGTTTCAATTTCTTCGTTCAGAAATAACTCTCGTAGATGTTAGTAACAACACTACGTTTCTTACGTACCGTGAATTGAAGGCAACTGTTGTTACCGCCACAGCCTAATAAACAACTCTCGTTGATAAGGACCGCCTAGAACACGATCAAGGCGGGTATAGAGACGAACGGCGAGACACTTTTGCAACAAACTTGGGGCCGTGCTGATTCGAATGAGCAGTCTAACACTGAAATCAGACCGCGAAGTTCTTCACAATTTCAAAGACCGTTCGGAATTATATATAAAGATTATATGTATTTTTAAGGGCAAAACTAGTTAGTTTAAGGGTTTACCCTAAAACTCTATTATAACGGAGTTCGGGGAGATCTGCGAGTGTTGCCATTCGATTCAGCGAGAAAAAATACGTAGAAACCGGCCCCGAACTCGCATTTTCATCGATGGTAATTTTTCACTAAAATCCTCGATTCCGTAGAAAACATCATGTTTTTCAACGCATGAAAACACACTTTTCTCCACTAATTAGGAAAGTAAAAGAAAAATTGACTATACCGTTCAAAAGTTGACAGTTTGATGAAGTTTTTTCCGAAGAGTGCACGCCGAAAAATCCCAAAACTGGTAGAAAATTTGCTCGTCTCGGGGTCCTGCAAACGAAACGCTTGCATACGAGTCTGCAACACATTGGGACATTTTATGTCTTTAGTTGCAGACTCGTATGCAAGCTCTAAGAGCCACTTAGCCGATCCGGACCGGGCATCGTCAAGAATGTCCTAAAGAGGCTACTTACGGAAATTACAGCTTCCTAGAGTGTAAAGTATAGAAATTACTTATTAGAATGATTTAACCACCGCTTCACAAATCAAACCGTTCTCCCAATATTCAGATCACCTGCTATGAATCAAATCATCGAAACACCAGCTCAATGAAATCATCAGAAATTAACAATCGGTTGCAATCATGTTCACAATAGGTACCTACCAATTATTGAGAATGATCACCTGAGTGTACACAATTATTCAAATAACCATGTTCATAACTCAGCTTGTTGGCCACGCACTTCGCAGTAGTTAGCATAATATGGTTGTATAAATCGAGAGCTTTCGAACGAATGGTCACCGAATTTTGTTGGATGAATAACGATGAAGTACCATTTCCCTAGCAACGACTCGGTTGTAAGCGGAAATCATCAGAATATTTTCGTGAGCAATTTTCCGTGACGTTTTTTTAGTTTATGTGCCATAGCAAAGACATAGAATGTCAAAAAGAAGAAAAAAAGGATAAAATAACGGAAGGAAAAACGTATATTTTAAATATCTTATCTAATTGTGTACTTTGGCCTTTTTTAAACCAATTAAAACAAACTAAAACAACTTTACTTTATATCAGGGTTATAGGAAATTTAACGGTCTTTCCAAAGGTGTTCTTAGTTTTGAGTTTACTGTGATTCTAGGGGGGGTTATGGCCGTTTTAATGTCATAAGGTACAAAACACGAAAAAAATCTTGAAAATTAAATAACTTGAAAACAAAGCGTTCAAAAAGAAATCTCTATGAGTAACTTTCGATCAGAAATGAGCTCTAGAATCGATTCCTTGAGTTTGTCCCATAATTTCTGTAGACACCCTGTTTGGTGTAATAATTTGCAAAGTTTTTTAATTTAATTTCATTTTTGTAACACGTATAATAAAAGTCCAGTCATGCAGCATGACCCCATGAGCGAATTTTTGAAGAATATTACCGATTTTTACAACCAGCGAACGGCATTATTTCGATTTTTGACTGATTTTTCAACTTTGAAATTTTTGAAAACTTGATACATATTCTTAAAGGAAATTTTACGCTGATTCCGAATATACCACATGTTAGTATGCTGAAAAAATTATTTCGAACGACAAATCGCAAAAAACAGGCTATTTTGAAATTTTTGACTACATTTTTGAAAATTTCAACCCGAAGATGTAATCCGATCAAGCTGGCCAACGAACTTGAACTTTCGTTTTGTGTCCTTAACATTTTAAAATTTGTTTGAAGTTTCTAGCACAATTCTACGGACAGTTATCGTCTGGAATGACACATACATACATACATACATACATACATACATACATACATATATACATATATACATACATAAAAAAATGCGTTAAACTTCAGAATATGATTCAGAATAGCCTGAAACGGATTTCTGCATAATTTTTTTTTCAAAAATTCACATTCTACAAATTTTGAGGCGAGAGCAATAGCTTAATTTTCTTCAAAAATTCGCTAAAAGGAGGTAGATATGTAATATTCAGTTCAAGCCATTGCTAATATAACTTTTATTTGCGTGCGATTCATAATACCAAAACTTGGTCATATATATATGACATTGATGTTCAGTGAATCAACCTTTATTTGGGTAGTTTCTTTTGATTTTGCCGTGTCGTAGTGGAGTATAAACCAGAAACGCGTTAGAATAGACACACGTCTTACCGTAATAGATAATGACATGTTTATCAACTATCTACAGAGGTACAACTTGCAGTACAAAACTCATTGCTGTGTCACGAGGAAATTCAATAGTGAATAGGCTGTCCGCAACACCTGTGAAAAAATGTTCCGCGTTAATTTATTTCTTGCTTAAATTGTAAGCAGGTAGGTATCTACCTATTATTATTTTTTTTCCTTTATTGTTTATGACTTGATTAAAAACATATCCTCTCTATCAGAATGAGTAAAATAATTTAAACTGTTGCAACTACATTTTTTTCTCGATACTGGATATGGACTGCGACTACAGAATTTAGAGACAACTACGTGACACCCCAATTCGTGTGGGCCTAAGGCCCATTTCACACCAAACGAATCCGAATCAATCATAATCACTCTGAATCAAGTTGAATCTGATTGACCAAGATTCGGCTTCGAGCGCTCCGTTTAAATGTGAAGGGACTCTTTTCCTGCCTTCAGACCGGACGAATATGGTTCAATCAGTATTGATTCGAGGTCGCACTTGATTCAACCAGTCAGATTCCTCGTCCGGTCAGTCTTGTCAACAACCATACGAGATGGACGTGGAATTATTAATTTTAATAGTAAAAGAAAATAGTGCGTCCACAGGTCCCACCAAACCCAGCATTATTACGAACAATTCCTCACTCATTCGGAAGAAGTCATAGAATTTCTTCTCATCATTTTGTAGGTCAGGATGTAAATGATGAAACATACCAAAATCCGGCCTTTTCCTATTTATGTGATGTATCCACACTTTTCTTGTTTTCTGTTTCCGCCGTTGCCTCCTACGAAACACTATTGCATTTAAAACAACTGCGTCCATGATGATAGCTCGAAAGCAACTAAAAGAAGGAAAAAAAAAAGAAGATGAAAGGATTGCTATAGATTCAGGTTGATTCAGCTGGTGTGAAAGCGTGGAGATTTCGTATTTTTCTCAATTTAAACGCAAAATTGACCCCAAGTAATGTGACCAACCACAACTGGTCATATCAAGATGTACAAGGAGGACTCCCACTTTATATATAAACTAGCCGCTCTGGATCGCTTCGCTCGCCTCCACGTCCAGCCGGGGGGCAAGCCCCGCTCGCAAAGTGTGGCATGTAGGAAATGTTGCTCGCTTCGCTCGCAAAGTGTGGCATGTAGGGAATGTAGATCCCTAAGGGTAGGTTTAACGTGTGTAGGGGATGTTGCTCGCTTCGCTCGCTTGGTATGGCTGTATATGTGTAGGAAAACACTCGTTGGAATCCTATGTATGTAGGGAATGTTGCTCGTGTAGGAAAAACCCTGGACCTCCCCCCCCCCCCCCCCCCCATTAAGTTGCTCGCTTCGCTCGCAAACGGTAGATCCCTAAGGGTAGGTTTAACCTCTGTAGGGGATGTTGGTCGCTTCGCTTGCTTGAGGAAGTTATACTGCCCACCCAACTTGTCAGACGTTTTTTTCTATTGGGAATTCTTACAAACAAAATAAATCTTATAAAACTACGTGGAACCACAAAAAAGTTTATTTGGGGATGTTGCTCGCTTTGCTCGCAAGGTATTGCTGTATATGTGTAGGAAAAAACCCGTATTTATTCTGTTGAAATGTCGAACGGAAAAGTTCCATCCTTCAAGACTTATGTGCGTAGGCCTGCTCGCAACATTGTGAAACGGCGGCGGGCTCTATTAACTTCTCATTTTAATCGCTTCGCCTCGCTTCCCCTCACATTTTGACCGACTTCTCGTCACTTTTTTTGATTTCCGATTTCGAATTCAGATTCGGCGGAATCAAACCTTTATCAAACCGTCCCGAAAAACGTACCTTTATGGGGTATATTTTAATCAGAAAAAACCAAGTTTTTCGTTGGAATTTTCGAGAAAACGGGTTCGTACTCTTTAATTTTTTTGACGCATTTCCCGATACTTTTTTCGCGATCCGATCGCGCCATCGTCTTCCTCGTTCTAAAACCGACCAAACCGGTATTTTTCCGGAATTTTCGACGGCCGTTTAGAGGGGTAGAGGAAGCGGGGAAGTGGAAAAAGCGCGCATTAACCCTTACTTCGACCCCCCTCCCACCCTACAGCCCATGGTTCGGGAGGGATTAGAAAACTTCAAATTCGCTTATACACCCTATCCCCCCAGAAGATCCCCCCACTCAGCCGTTTGGCCGTGCATAGCATGGACAGACAGACAGACAAACAGACAGACGGAGTTTCATTCTTATAAATAATAGAGATACTTAACAACTCATCTCTCACAAACTATGCTCTGAAGAGGCCATACATTGGCGAAAGCGCTTAGCACAACTACAATAAACGACATAATCAGAGAAGCCTGAAATCCCTCACCCTCAACCATTTAAACTTTTCAGTTTATGATATTCATTAGACCACAACATTAGGATGTTTTCAAGATAAGTATTTCCCCACTTCATTTGAAACGATTTTCATGTGGCAAACGGGAATGAACTCGTTACTCACTTTTGTCCAAGTGGGACAAAAGAAATTCCCCACCATAAGAAAAAAGAAAAAGAAAGGGGAGAAATGGGGGGGGGGGGGAGAGAATGGGGGAGAAATTCCCCCATTTCTTTGCCATAAGAAATTTAGAATTGTGAATTAAAATTTCACTTTTTTTTCTTCAGAGAATATAGCGTAAATCATCGTTTACTGAGCACAAAGCTTTTTTCAGAATTCAAACTATTGTAACTGGTGGGTACTAAAACTTACGTTTCCGAAGCTTTCAAGGTTTGGTGTGGTAAATCCACCGGCGGTTAGCTTTTTTGGATAGAACGAATACGCTTTCATGATGAGCATGTAGGGTTTCATTGTCTTCTGGTGAATCAACCAGTCGGCCAGATACAACTGATCACCGATTTCAGTGAACTGAAACACAAAAGAGTTCAAATAAAAAGAAGGTATACCTGATAAAAGTTGGCTCCAGTCATGCTGCATGACTGCTATGAGCGAATTTCCATAACTATATACATGATCAGGGTGGCCGAATATACTTTTTCCTGACCGAACTTCAGATTCCCCTGACAAAAAATATCAAAATCAAACACTGTTTTTGTATTTTTACGAATTTTCAAAGAAAAATTGAGCTATTTAGATGGCTTCGAAATTCAAAAATAGGGAGGAAGGGGGCGGGGACCTTCGATATATCCATTTCGTACATGAAAGAATACAATCCTAGATTTTAAAGTCGTATATATATTTTAATGTATTTCCCCTTTTATCAGAAGTTTTTGTCACTATATCTTTCTACTTTCTCTATCATATCTAAATTGATATATATATATATATATATATATATATATATATATATATATATATACATATGTTGTATTCCCAGAAACTCTCATATCCCTGGAATGTCCCGGCTAAATTTCCAACACAACTCCCCGGTGGGGTGTGTCAAACCCCAACTTTGAAAAATGTTAGAAAATTCAAAAATAACTTACATTTGAATTAAATTTTATTTTTATTCTGTTATCATGAGTGTAAAGAAACAAGAAGTAAAAAGTAATGTAGAAAAAAGTAAAAAAGTACTTAATAGTAAGAATAACCTCACGCTCTGAAGAAAAAAAATAGTAGCAGAAAGTTACCTCATTGTAACAAAATTTCAATATAAAATTAGCACATTTTCATTTAAAAACAAAAATAGGTATATAAATAAATAAAATCTACAAAACAATTTTCTGAGATTAGTTTGATACCACTTACAAAACCCCAGAACTAGAATGAAAAGGTAACAAAATTGGCACCAAGCAATAGGATCAACATTCTCAACACTTCGAAGATCTATGATGTTCACAGAAGGAACATCGAACTAGTTTTTCCAAAACTGTTTATTTTGACGCTTCTTTATCGGAGGCAACTTCTTATAACTTGGCATTATCTTCCGTGTTTGATTTTCTCCGCCAAAATCTTCTTCCTCCAACTGTTCCAACATGGATCTAATGTCTTCAGGACCCGAAAACTTGCGTTTTCAGCCATTTCTAACGATAAGCGAATAACAAAACTGTGGGAACGCCCACAAAAATAACACTTGCTATAGAGAAAATCACTAGCGGTTAACTCCCCGGTGGGGTTTGTCAAACCCCAGGCACAAGAACGTACTGCACTACACAGAAGTCTTAAACGTACTAAACTGGAAAAAGGCTGAATCCTTTGGTGAAGCGGTGGGAGGGTGATATAGAAGGGGGCGAGAAGAACCAGACGTGCGAGATTCAACATGATAAACTGACTTCAAATCGTGATTGGGGTGTGACAAACCCCACGGGGCATTCCAGGGTTAAAATACGGCTTAAACAATTCGTTCCTTCTTGGCAAAAGACAGGTCGAGTTCGTTGGCCAGCCCGATCGCCAAATTCAAATTGCAGCGTCTCGAAAAAGTCTAAAAAATCAGTTTTTTGATTATAGGGCATGTGGGGTGTCACAGTCGAAGTATTTTTCAAATAACGACCACTCCCAGATCCCTAAGATTTACAATGTCCTAGGTTATGAATACAAACTATTTGTTGAGACTCGATGGATCAGCCCACTGCTTGGTATGCTCCCTAGTTCAGTACTCAGCTGATTTTTCCCACACATGGTTTACTACTAAGTGATGTAGTAACCGAGAGCCAAAGACATATCGATGTCACTATGTATTTGCGTGTTATTTTGGACATTCGGATAACCCACCTATGAAATAATATGTAGTATGATAGAGTAGACTGTTGAAGTTCGATTGTTTAGGAGTTAGAATATACCTAAGACGGTGTGAATTATTACACAGTTTTCATTTTTAAAAATTCCATGACATTTGGTGGTTTTGGCAAAATTCCCTGACAATTCCAGGTTTTCCCTGACTTTTCCAGTTCGGGGCCACCCTGATGATTTGATGTAGTATGCGATATTTCAAATTGGAGCACTTGAAGTGCTCTGAAATCGTCTACTGTGAAAATTATGGCAAAAAAAGTCTAAATACTATTGTGCTATACAAATTAATTCTAGGATTTTGAAAAATTGTGTGAAAATGTTATCTAAAAAATTCGAACAAACAAACAAATTTTAATGGAATTTGTAAATTTTCAGCAAAATTTTGAATGCGAAATTCTTAACGTTATAGTTTATAGTTGATACACTTTTGCCCAGTAACATCCTAAAATAAAATTATTGTAATACTTAGGAAGATGTAACTAAAAAAGTTGCAACAGTTGTTTTTGCCATTTTTTGTCAGGTCTACTAAATCTGTAAAATAAAAATCGGGGACTTTTGGGGTTCTAAATTTTAAAAATCGGTGACCTTTACAGGCTTTAATTTCTTCAGGACTAGCGTACCGAAATACTTACCAGTAGACCTACTGTAATCACGAGTAGCCTATATAAAATTAGATCTTCATAACTTTTTTTTATTGATTCTAGCTTACTTATAAAGTACAGAAGTCTAAGACTACTTACAGAATATTAGTAAAATACAATGTACAAAATATTTAATATTATAGATTTTAAAATGAATTCTTACCTTAGTTTTGAAATTCTGCAATAGTGATTAGTGCAATTAGGCCTACATCAGCATATTCTGTTTCTATTACAACTTACTCGTACTTCTAAGAATAAGTTATGGAAGTCTTTAACAAAATGTATTTACAGAAAATAAGCAAATGTTCAATATATTTATAGGTCTATGCACAATATACTGAAGAAACTGCATTAGTCACATTTGCTTCTGTCTACATTGCCGACGCTTGCATCAGTCAGTATTATATAGATTAAAAAATCTCAATTGATTCTTTCGTATGTTTTGTGAATCCTGGTACTGACATTATATTATGATTATTTGGTTACCGACGCCATAAAAATCGGTGACTTCTATATTTAAATCCGTGACTTTCGGAAATATCCGTGCCCTACTACTAAATCCGTGACTTTCCGGAAATCCGTGACCTGTAGACACCCTGTTAGTGTGTAGGTACCTACCTGTTATTCATACGCATTTTTCGAAATTAGAGCACTTTATTGTGCTAAAAAAAGTGCTGACAGACGACTTCATTCTTCTTATAAATAAATGGATTTTATTCTCTTTTTTTAAATGTCATTTTTCGTTTGTATAGTTGTCGTTTTTGACAACAAATAAATTAGGAAGTAGTAACTAGCATGTCCAAGCATTTCCAATAGATTATAGTTTTTGTATCTTGGTGGTGCACACCCACAACCATGAAATATGTTCCTCTCTTCCTTGCAATGTGCATTCATTCAGTAACAAAATTATTAACTTTGCAATAAGATTTACGACATTGCTATAAGATACCGCTATGAAGATGAAGAAAAACCACCCTGTGCACCCCCCCCCCCCCCCCCCCCCTGTGTGTGTGTATGTGTGTGTGTGTGTTTGTTGTACTTGAGCCCTACAGACTAAAATTAAAACAAAACATAGTTCATGTTTCAGATTTAAAAAAAATAATTTTACGTTCATACTATTTAGATTATTTTTATTCCCGTACTTCATCAAAATTAGGTAAGCTCAGCTGATAAGGGTGGAGCCCGTCATTTCATTTGTCTGTGGTTCCACAAAAGTTCTCCACCAAAAAAATTTAAACTTCCTGGGAGAAACCGGAGAATTTCGTTCACTCAGCTGATCAGGACAGAGCCCGTAATTTCATCAGTCTCTTAGTGTCTCAGAGAGGCTCCCTATTAATTAATATTCATTTTCCTAGGGTGAAAAGAAGAGAATTTAGCTTATTTAGCTGATCAAGAGCCTGTGATTTCATTTGTCTCCTGATGTCCCAGAGGGGCTCTCTGTTATTGAATTTCAACTATTGGGGGAGGGGAGAGGATATCGATCACTCAGCTGAACAGGAGCGTCCATCCTTTCATTCGTCTCCTAACCTTTTAGCTGCTGCATCCGGCTGAGCCAGCTGGCGCTGGCTATACTGCATGCTTCTATGCTCATTCAGGTTCTCTGTGCTAAATAAATGTTTACGAGCAACATGCAATTTGGTCAATCTGGATGATTGATCATTGATGTTGCTGGCCAGAACCCCACTTCTATTGTCCATGAAATTGTGAAAAACAATATTTGGTTCGGAATTATTCCATGTATAGTCCCTTACTTGTTCGGCTTTTGGTTCCTCTTCGTCATTAGAATCGCTGCTGGAGTCATTGGGACGTCAGCAAACAGGTAACCCAACAGGGAACATCCAAGGGTAACCATTCGCGGTTGAACCATCAGAAAACAAATCACGAAATAATTCATCTTCTTCATCACTTTTTCGAGTATATTCAATAGTTCCTGTTCAGTGTAAACGCAGCGCAACTTCGTGAGTTCACTTCTTTTGTGAATGCCAGAGAAATCAAAACAAACCAAACTGTTATCAAGCAGATAAGATGGCAACAACCGTCCGTAAGCATCTTTGGATCCAAACAGTGCTACTCCCTGTAGGGGTACTGTTGAAAAAAAGAATTATAAACGCAACCGGTAGGTCGAGGGAGCGAGCACGAATATATTCGTGCATAGCACCCCAAAGCAGTCTCGAGTGGCCCGAGTATTCTCTGGTTATGTAAGACACTTCCGCCCCTAATACATTCGGGCGTAGCATCGAAAAGGCTGTCTCCGAGATGCTCCAATCAATATTCGATTTCCTAGGGCAGTTCCTAGAATAGAATTTAGCTCATTGCTAATTAGGACTGAGACCGTAATTTCATGTGTCTCGTGATGTAGGTATCCCGGAGAAGCTCCCTATCAAGTTTCAACTTCCTATGCTGTGGGGAACACAAGCGAATTTAGCAATCACCCTGATCAGCTGATTTAGGTTTTTGGGGCTTTCTCCCAATCTTCCCAAGATGCTGGAATTTGAAACAGAATCCAAAGTACCGAGTGAATTCTAGGGCGCGTAGAATATATTGAATTTCAATGTGAAAAACCACCCAGATTAACTGAATGAAATGAAAAATATGTCATTGTTTATCATTTATAACGTTTCACCTAAATTTCTGCCATTGAACATAGAATGGTTTTTCTATATTTCTGCGTTTTTCCCCAAGAGGGAAAATCCTTGGCGATTTTGTCATTATTTTCGATCTTTTGGAGTAGGTAGGCACCTTGCAATAGGTAGGTAAAGGTCGTTCACTATAAGGAGGGCGTTTCTCCGAGAGGAGCTCTGAAGAGCAGGGCTGCGCAGTGGGACCCTTCCCCCACCCAACGTCCAGTCCTACTCCATCTGAACCCCTCCCATGCTCTTCCCATTCACACCCTCGCCTACAGTCTCAACCTAGTCTAGCTTATACCTCGGATGGGGTGGGCTACCAGGTAATAGGTTGGTAAGAGAGGGGATGTGAAAACTTCAGTCTAGCTGCGCGAACTTTTGCTGGACGGTTTGGAGAAACGCGCCTCCTTACAGTGAACAACCTCTACCTACCTATCTACTTAGGTACCTACCTATCTTACTACCTACCTAGCTACTGCTTAATATTTTCATACACTTGAAAATGCAACCTTATGAACATGGGATCATGGCCTTCTAGTACAAACCAATAGTGCCAAATTGTTACCTACCAATATGCAATACTCATACATTTTGCCTTACCAGATTGGTCAATTTCTCTCCGTAGGAGCAGTAGATGTAGGTATAGTACAACTCAGCAGCTATGAAGGATGGCATCAAAAGTTTCATTGACGCACTTTCACTCTGAAAACAATTTTTCGGTGCCCAATCAGTTTTAAGCAGCTAGCACACCTATACATAGGAAGGTAACCTACAATGGGATTAGTATACTGAGATTAGTGTGGTACGGCGGAGTAGTTATAATAATAATAATAAAAATAAATATAACGAGGACATCTAACATGCTGAATAAGCTAATGATATTCAACTCACAGTCGAACTGGAACTCCAGTTTGGGATCAGAAGACGTAACAACCATTTTGGTTTGTCTATATTTAGCTGTTTCTCTACTCCAGAGAATGTTGAGGTTCTGTGTGACCCATGTTTTAATTTTAGTTTTACAGGCAATTTTGGAAGTGCAGATGGCAGGAGAAGGGCTCAGAAAATGTTGTCCTGAGCCTGCTCGCGCAAAACCATCCACATTAACATTTACTTCGTGATTCTCATGGCTAGAAATCCATTTTAAGATTATTTTGCTGTTGTTAAGAAACAAATTGTTCAGGTATTTCTTTGTTTTCCAGACCGATTTTGAGGTCGTGAGGGGGTTCAGGAGTGCTTTAATGCTGGCCTGACTATCGGTAAAAATGTGAATGTTTTTGTTATAAGTATTGTGGTTTTGTAAGGTGACCAGGCACTTGTTGATAGCATAGATTTCTGATTGAAATACAGTTGCATATTTTCAAGGCTACTTGAAGGCTGGGTATGAACGCACCAGCACCAGAGGAAAGTTAGGGTCCCCTATCTATCTTAGAACCATCAGTGTAGCAGTTGATGGTGTCTATAGTCTCAACAGGGGTTTGTTGACTACTCCACTCATTTCTATCTTTTATTTCAAAGGTGGTTTTCAAGTTCCAGAAAAATCTCCTCTTCATTTCATCAAAGGGCATAAGAGTTTCTGGTGCATAAGCCTTAGTAGCTTGTTTGATGTAGGTGTGTCCTACTTGTGTGTAGTGAGAGAGATGACTAGTGATATGCACCCATTCTCCCAAAATATTCAACCTAATCACGGCTTGCATGGAATAAACTATTGCGAGAGTATCCAGTGGTACTAGTTCAAGGATAATTTGAATGCTTCTAGTTGGGGTAGTGCGGAAAGCTCCATTAATAAGCATGCAGGCTAATCTTTCGATTTTGCCCAGGTATTTGCTGATTTTGATACCCGGCCACCACACTACCACTCCAAAAAGGAGTCTAGGCTAGGGCTGCCTCCCGCCCCGATTTATCGGGACGTGTCCCGATTTCCGAGGTGTCCCGGGCGTCCCGTCATGATTTTTGAAGCGTCCTGATTATTTTTTTTGCTGTCCCGACTTCGTCCCGATTTTTAAAGTAGTTGAATCTCCGAAGTATTTTGTAAGCCCAGGATGAAAACTGGATAAACCCTGCGTGGTACAGATTATTTTCTCCAAAAATAAAACTTGGTCGTTGTATTTTGTCAGTGACTTGAAGTATATCCTGTCCCGATTCTGGTCCCGATTTTCTACTTTAGACTGTCCCGATATGTCCTGACTTTTAGCTTACGCTATCCCAACTTACGTCGAAAAGATATGGCAGCCCTAGTCTAGGCAGAATGATGGCCTGGTATACATCCAGTGGACTATTCTGGGGCAAAGTCCCCACTTTTTTCCAATCGCTCTCCTGGCACAGAAAAGGTTATTGGTAATTTTTTGACCTTCCTTCAATATGTGGCTTCCAATTGAGCTACGAATCCAGAATAATACCGAGATACTTCACCTTATTAGAGGGTGGTGTTTAGGTATGACAGTCCTGTCATTTGTGGGTTACGTCGTTTTCTTGTGAAAGTAATGATTTCAATTTTGTTGGGATTAACGAATAGTCTCTTATTTCTACACCATTGTTCAAGGAGTCTTAGTATGGTGTTGGCATTCTTAGTCATCTCCGACGGGTTTGAACCCCTAATTAGAACTAGGTACCCTGTCATCCGCAAAAATTGCACAAATGAAATTGCACGATTGACGAATGAAAACACCCAAAACACCTGATCATTCTTGTCAGCCCGCCACTGTTAATAACAGCTAACAGCGCAAAAATCTTAGCACCATAGTGAAGTATATCTGCAAACAGACTCGACTTTGGTTTGTTTCTGTGATGGAACCATGGAGTGCGCTTGAGCGTTTGTCATCAGAAAAACGTGATTGACCGAAATCACCTCCCTTGGTCAAATTCGCCCCCGATGTCGTATAACTACGTGAATTTCCTGCCACTTCCCAGAGTTGGGGCTTGGAGGCGTACTAATGTGTATGCTTATGTACAACATGATATACATACCTAAGGCCAGCATTTAAGCATAATACTAACCGTTATTAGCAGAGCCATAGACATACAAATAAGAGCACCACCATCAAAAATTACTGTGAAGAGCGGGACTTTCATCATCTTCTTGAATTCTTCGAACAACCTAAACACAGGATCACATACATACATTTTTTATAGATATTATGAATTATTATTACTAAATTACTGTTTTGTTCATAAATGAAACTGCTTTTGAGTAATATTCAACTAATAATATGTATGTAATGAATTTCACTAATTGTAGTGATGTTTTCGGTGCATTTTTTGAAATTTGACCAATTTACTATGCCAAAAAGTGCTGCCCATTGAACTCATCCTTTCTTTTGGGATTCTAATCTTTAGGGGAGTTATCGTCTGGCAATGTTATATAGATATTGCAATGGCTCCAGAAATTGTCGGAAATTTTCTCCATTGAAATTCGTTTTGAGGCATTCTGAAACGAATCTTGGAGTTGACAGTTAAGTGTAACGAAATTGATAATATCTGAAAGCGTTAGGTACCTCTATTCGATTCATCGTGAAAAAATGTTCCCCAAACTAGCAGGTTCGTGGAGTGTCATTTTTCAAGAAAACACTCAGTCCCATTGGAAAATAAACTACGTTTTTCAAGATTGACAAATAATTTTCTCCCTTAATTAGAAAAGTAAAAGTAAAATTGACTCACTCTACCGTCGGAAAGAGTAGGTACCTTCCTATAGAATGAGAACCAGTTTTGTGAAAGTTGATAGTCCCTAAGAATCATTTTGAGGAGAGCCTAATTTTTAAACATATTTTTAAGTTTCCAATTTCTAAAAGAATTAAAGGTTGTGTTTTATTTTTTTTTTTTTTTTATTTACTCTAGGTGGTATTCAATAAATGTGAAAATTGTTTTTTTATTAGGGTTTAAGCCGCACCTCAACCAGTAGGGTCATTAGTGGCATTGAACAAGGCGTCCAATGGGACACTGGACGTGGCACGATTCTAAGGGGAGCCATGCTGCCATCCTTGACTAAAAAGGAGCGCCATCATGGACTCCACCGGCAACTCGGCGGGGGAAAAAAATGAAGGGTACAGTGATGACCACTGTTCAGCCCCCAAAGTAGTTGAAAAAAAAAAAGTAATACAACTAAGACTAGATGTAAAATAGGCTAATAACTATATACATGCTAGTATATACAATCAGCAAAGTAAAATAAAACTACGACGAGATGTATATAAATATATCACAGACGGGGACCGGCGATTCCTTCCCTACCTCCAAAAAGCATGGCGATTCCTTCCTCTTAAAGTGTTGGCGATTCCTTCCGGTTACTCAATTCCTTCCGCCGTAAAATCGGCGATTCCTTCCCGTTACTCAATTGCTTCCCACCCAGGTGTTGGTTAGTTTTGAAGTAAAAATTAACCCTTTATAGGACTAAACCCTTAATTGCACAATTAAGTACTTAAAACCCAAATCAAATTATTACAATCACCAAGTATTAAAATCACAAAATAAAAAATCCGTCGTAAAGTTCACGTCTCAATTTCATTGCTCAAAAATCCCCCCAAATGTAACACTGACCCTTTTAGCAAATTGGTAAGGGTCATCGTCGGGAGTTTGCCGAGCAATGAGTTGCCGGATCCAATTTTCTTTTATTTTTGTCTGACTCTTGGGAGTATGTTGGTAGCTGTCATAGGTCTTAATGTAGATTTCTGTTTGAAAAGCCTTGAAAAGTAAATTTAAAACTATATCTAAAAATAACGGTGCGATTTTTCTCGCTACCTTCCGTGACAAAAACAGTGTTGGCATCGCCAGGATCCATCATCGATCATCTATTATAACTAAACTAAACTTGCAACTTGTTATTTTGCGACTCCTCCTGACGGGCCTTATCACTTAGAGATTGGAGGGGAAGGAATCGCCGAACCTCAGCTTACTGGCCGGTATCACACCGGTAGGAATCGCCATTTCCCTCAGGTCGCATCGTCCAACTTTCACTTTGACGGGAAGGAATCGCCGGTTCCCCATCACAGATCAGATATCACAGTTCGTAGTAGAGCTCAGCGGCTCTCAGGTACAATAACAGGGATCGGACCTTGTCTGGTCCGGATAAAACGTCAACCCACAGAGGGGGCTGATGCTGGACTCGGAGGTCCACAAGGGCTGGGCATCTCCCTGGGGATCCCGGGCATCCGCCTGGGCATCCGCCTCCAGAATGTGGCGGATGGACAGATCACCCCCCACACCTCCCACACACAACATCTCGAGCTTCTGCACTAAGCAGGTGTCTGTGAGTAAGACGGTGGCCAGTGGCTAACCGGTTGACCACTATTCGATCCCTCCTTGGAAGTAGGGTTACGAAAGGGCCCACCGGGCTCAAGTCCTGAAGGACACCACGCAGACCAGTGACCCTCACCCTGCCATTACTCATGCCAGGCTTTATGTTGCATGTGGGAGATTTGATCCTCAATGCGTATAGGCAACATATCAATGGAGCTATCACCAATGACTCTCCTTGTTTGTTCTTAAAGTCAATTTTACGCAGATTCCAAAAATATTGTCAAAAGTTGAGAAAAAAATATTTTAAAGGGGATGAATGTAGGGTTTCAGGTTAAAAAACGTGTTTTTCTCAGGGGGGGGGGGGGGGGAACTATTAAAAAATCATACCTAGGCTAGGGATTGAAAAAGGAAGGTTTGGTTAGTGGATTCTAATCTATTTTCTGTATAGTTTCACTTAATTGTTTATTTAAAACTCTGAACCAAACACCCTGTACGTGTGATGTAATATAGGTAAGGTAAGTAGGTTTCTATCTACTTCAGTTTTTACCCAGAGAGAGTTATTAAAAGCTATTTACCTGATTTTGTACCTACCTAGTTACCTGGAATTATCAACAACATCTGACATGACTACCTTTGAGCTAAGTGGGATTCGATATCAAAACTTACTGGATTACGATGGTGTGGTGTTCGACAGATTTGATCAAACATATTGAAAGGCACTTGTCGAAATCTTCGTTGGTTTCCCCATTAACCAAAGGATATGGTCCTCCATACCTACGGGCAAAAATTACAAATACCAGACTTGTGGGCACAGTCAAGCCAAGTGCAGTTGGAATGTTGCTTGTGCTATATGTGCAAGTGAACATGACAAACATGACACTAGGCATTGCACTGGCAGAGATGCTCCTAGGAAATGAGCCAACAGTGCAAGAGAGTAGAAAACAATAATTACAGGCCAATTAAAGCCCTGACTGTCCGGCTTTTCAGTAGGCTTGGAAAAGGTATGTTAGGGATGTCAGGCCCAAGTAAGGGGGGATCCCCAGCATAGAGGGATGCAAGTACTCCAGCTTAATATTGGCAGAACAAGATCAGTCACAGAGGAGTTCAAAACGGAAGTTAGTGGAAAACGTTGTCTATTTCCACGAAAAATAAAGAGTTACAATGTTAGATAGATTTCGACGGTTAGGCCATCATCAGTAACAAACAATGACTGAACTCCAAGAACTGAAGTTCAGTTAGTGTTTGTTACTGATGATGGCCTGACCGTCGAAATCGATTTAACATTGTAACTCCTTATTTTTCGTGGAAATAGACAACGTTTTTCACTAACTTCCGTTTTGAAATGGGTTTCCACAACTTCGTCGCGAGTGGTTTAGTTCGTACAGAGGAGTTGAGGTACAGCGCAGCGGATGGAATTTGGGAGATGGCGCTCGGGCTGGAACCAGAGCTGTGGGTGATGCTGTGGCTGGTTTGGGATCAGTCAGAGCATTGAAAGAGCAAGGAGAGGCTCCTGCTGTGGCAGTGATCTTGTTTGCCAAAGAGGGTATTGATGTGATGTTGCAGAGCAACTTGATTAATAGGCATGTTCTGATGGCCTCTGTTACTGCTAGGAGTCAATGCGGTCGACCTCTCGATTGTAAATCAGCGTGCTTTCAGTATTGTGATGATCTAGAGCCCTCTTTGTATCAGCTGGACCGTTTATTTAGGGGATTCACAACATTGAGTCAGGTTGACAAGATGATTTGTGTTGAATCCAATGTCGGATCCAGATTGTGGCACAGCCAACTTTTGAATATGGCAGGACCTGAAGGAACTCATCGTTGTCCCTGGTAAAGGGGCGAAAAGCTGGCTGATTTGCTGTTTGAATGGTCCCTTAGGGTATTCAACAGACCCAACCAGCTCCCCCCCCCCCCCCCCCATACACTCACGCTACAAGGAATAGAGAGGTCGATTAATAAAAAACTGTAGTCTATTGGAATGACTACAAATAAGTACTAGTTAAATAAGATACAATCATTCAAAGTTTTTCCCTTCATTTAAACTTTCATTCATACGTATTCACGGAAGGTTCTTCAAGGTTCAGCCTTAGGGTTCAAGGTACATCTTAAGATGAATCAAAAAGGTCCATAAGTATATAGATATCTCAGGTACATGGTACCTCTCAGGTACCTATATTAAAGTTGACACTCCTCACTTGATTGTTTGCAAGTGATGAGCTCTGGCCAAGACGTTTCTCAAACCGAGTTTGATAATCTGGAGTTGCTGCAGAAGCTCTTCAGAAAACCTGATGAAAGTCGTAGCAGCTCCCATTGCAGTTAGGGCAATCGTGAGTACGCTACCATGTCTTGTTTATGAGGGTTAAACCCTAGGTGGTTTCCGGACGGGAAATAAGCAGCATTGTCAAGGTCAACGGGGTTGATCTTGGAATTATAAGGCTCGTTCATTGTTGAGCCGTGAGGAGCGCTAGGCTCGGCTCGAACCGCTTGTGGGTGTCGAGCTGGGTATTGTTTTCCCGTGTAATAATCGGGTTTTTGGTAGATATTTGCCTGCGGAGCCGAGTTGGCTTGATCGGAGTACTGAAAAGTACCGTTTCGATCGTGTGATTTATGCATGACGGGAGTGTATAATGCACTCGTGTCGGCGGAGTAACCGTGCGTTGAATATCGCGGATATTCATGCTTGAAGGTAGAATTTCTTTCCGAGAGGGTCTGGAAAGTATCCTCGACCTGTTGTACAGGTGAATGCGTAATCACCAAGTCTGTCGCAGAATTGGTAGGCAACACGTCGATCCCATCACTGAAATTAGCTGTGGATCGTTGTTGAAATGCGGGTGGATCGAGTGTCTTGGGGGATTTGCCGCCCGCTCCGAGATCCTCCGCCCCGGCTCCTGTGAGGAGAGAGGGACCTCTCTCCATCTTACGAACGAAATATAAAATTTGTTCGAGAATACCTTTTTGGCTCTGAAAAAGGGTTTTTGAAGAGGAGGGACTCGCTTAACAGATCTTTCTCCCAGATCGATGTTAGGGTCCTCTCCGAGTCCTGAGAAGGACTTCCGTAGACAGTTAATCGGATCGTATGAGAAGTGCGATTAACTGGCGTGTCCCTGCGGGCGACCAAAAGCTTAGGGCTGCGAGATCCGGGTGGCACGACTAGGTTCACCCCAGCGGGCGTGCAAGTGAGATGGAAATCTTAGCTTGCACCGGGTGGTGACCTGACAGAAGAGAACTTCGTTGGATAGTGAGTGGAGGAGTCCGCGCTCGAAGCTATCAAGAAGTCGTTGAGAAGGTGGAGGTTGAAAATCTGGCTCGATGCGTGTAGTCACTTCGTCGGAGAGGAGAGATGACATCAGCGGAGAGGTTGAGATTCGAATGAATACGCTGAGCTCCGTGCGTGGTATTTATAGGGGGGTGGCCGCCTCCGAGGGGGTGGCCACTTTATGGTTAGTATGCAAATTAGTTTCTCAATTTCTCAGCTCATCCGGGCTGTCTCCTGGTTGGTCCGCTTAATTTCATTAGCTCACCAGGTGTTTCTTTATTGGCTCGCATAGTTTCTCTCACAATCTGTGCATAAGATTGTCGAGTTGGTTTGCCAGCCTCGCCCTTGAGCTCCGTAGAGGTCAATTGATCGCTTCCTCGGGCTGTTGTTCTCAAGGCAACTTTTGTGTGTTGTCTTGACGCGCCTCTTTCCTGCAGTGGGTGTTTAGCTTGTTGGTTTTGTGCGGATATTTCGTCCGTGAGAGAGTTTTTCGTAAAAACTCTCGGGCGAAATACTTTGTTTTGCGTGGGCTTAACCCCTCTTAAGTGTGTAATTCTACCTTGAGAATTTAAATGTGGTAGCCCTGAAAAGGGCTGATGAAAATGTGTGGTTAATTCACCACACTGAGTACCTATCTATGAAAATAACAGTAGTGTTGACATCCTAAAGCACACAAAATGGGAACTAGTAATTACGGAAGGGCTCCTCTAAGAACAAAACTTTCAAGGATTTTTGTAGTGATCAACTCTTCATAATAATACTATTTACATTTATAGGTAGGGGAGACCGTTGCATCTTGGAAAACTTTTCAGTTTTTTGAAGATAGTGCTTCGAAATTCATCAATATGGCTCGGCTTTCAGTTTCAACACCTTACAAACTGACAAGGTGAAATTGGCAGTCTTGACCAACAGTTACAGTGCCAAAATTGTAATTCCATCAAGCATAGGCGAAGCTATAAAGTCGTCAGATCTCGCTTACATTTGGATGATAGTTGGAAGAAGATGACTTGATTACCTCATATCAATTTCAACACGATTGTATCATTAATAGCTACTGCGCATCCGCCAACGTGATATGCTGGTAACGACTTAATTTCCTTCGACTTGCAATGACCTTATTTTCCACAGTTTTCATCCGATTTTGATGAAATTGTCGGCGAATGCGCGGTTTAGGTTGTAGATGGTCGCGTACCTATTTTATTGTTTTCAACTCATCAGTTCATTCTGCGCTTGTACAAAAGTAAATTACATTGAGTATCATTTTTTCGTTTCTTAATTGACCAATTATGACATTCCCCTATCAGTTTGACTGTTGCCAAATAAATACTTCACTCTACGCTTACGCAAAAGTGTATTCCATTTCCCTCCTTTATTCACACCCTAGTCTTTCGATTTCGTTTAAATTTGGATGATAGTTGGAAGAAGAGGATTTGATTACCCTGTAGGCCTGGAGAATTCGGCCTAGAGGGGCTGCTTCCCTTAACAAGATAGAGGGCAGGGGGGTGCCAAAGGGCGCCGAGGCCAGGAGGAGGCACCAAATACGTCAGGCACGTCGGGGAGGCGAACCGGAGGGGACGGCCCGAGGAGGGGCGATAGCAGGAGGGGTGAATGATATATAAACCCAGAACAAGGGCTCCTCTGCGTCCTGTCTGTCCAGTTTCAAGTGATTTGCTTTGTGTTGTGATTAGTCCCCCCAGACTAAGGCCCCAGTGTTTACGGCATCCAACCATTCCCCCGTAACGTGTATCCCAACTCTTTGAAATGTTCGTAGTAACGATCCCCCCAAACAGTACGATTCCTTGGCGACAATTACGGCTCCGTTACACTGACTCTCTATCGGACTCTCGACACGGTTTTGACGCACTTGACACAATCCAGCTCTTCCGAAGGATTTCCTACGGGCCCCGATGGCCTGGGTAACGTTACCATTTTCCTATTCTGTTGGCCTATAGACCTATACTAGAATAGATATAACTTCCGTATTGGGCGGTGGGGCGTTCTGGTCTATCTCCCCTTGGCTAGCTCCCCCTCCATACAATTCCAATACGGAAGTTGTATCTATTCAAGTATAGGTATGAAGTGGTAATACTTTGTGAAAGAGACAAAACAACATTCAACTACGTGATTCATGCTTAACGTTTATGATAAGAGTAACGAGAGTAATACATGAGAAGTTTGATAAATTTTGTGATTGTTGTACTAGCAGGTTTAGATGTAACGACAGTAAGAGTAAGATTGTAAAATCCAGTAGAGTAACAGTTGAAGACTGAAGCAGTAACAATCGTAACGAATAAGAGCAATGATTCCTTGTATAACAAGTCAGCTATATATATATATATATATAATACATATATATATATATATATATATATATATATATATATATATATATATATATATACTCGGCGCTTTGCGCCTCGCCGGGGGGCTTCGCCCCCCTGGACCCCCGGATCTTTTCTCTTTTGTACTGCGTAGAAAACGAGGATAATTTGCTATGCAATTCTTATCGATATATATCTTATATATTATCGATATATTATATCTATATATATATATATATATATCGAAATTTCGTCACGGACGTTACAAAACAAAATTGTTGGGGGTCGGGCTAAGAATTGAATAGCAATTTATATATATATATTGTAGTGGATTTAGATATGTTTTACTTGGCGTAGGTAGGCCAAGTCGGACATTTATATTCCGGTTATGCGGGTTAGTCCCCGGGTCATTCCCGTGAGGAATGCGAGCGGATCCGCCAAGGTCAACTGGCTTGGCGGACTGAAATGGGAGATAGTTCGTGTCGCAGCCGCGTGGAGCGCTGGGCTCGCGTAGCAAGTGCTGGGTTCGATCAGTTTGGTACTGAGCCGTTTTGTAATATTCCGGCCTCAGATTTATATCTGATAGGGGAATATGTTGAGCTTGGTTGAGGTACTGAAAAGTATCCTTCGCTTTTTGTGCATTTGGAGTGTATTTGACACTCGGATCGGCCGGGTAGGCCTGCGTCGAATATCGTGGGTATTCGGACAGCTTGGTCGAATCGTAATGATCGGCTTCAGAGCGAGTCTGAAAGGTATCCTCGATCTTTTGTATAGGCGAGGCTTGATTGAACGTTTCTTGAACGAATACGTCGGGCGAGAAGGCGGTCCGGACGTGAGGATCGCGCCTTGCGCTGTCGCTGGGTTCAGCGGATTCGCCGTGTAGCCGGTAGGGAGCACTACGGGGGCTACTCGGCCCGGCTTCGCCGTCGTCTGCCTCCCCTTGCAAGGGGAAATAGGACGGCCGACGTTCCATCGAAATAACCGAGTTTTAGCTCGTTTCGATGCCTCTATGTGTGAAAAATAGAGGGTTTGGGAGGTGGACTCGCTTGACAGAGCGTCTTTCCAATGCTCGTATGTCAGGGTCCTACCTCGTAGCCTTGAAAACAGCCTTGGTGTTCCGTATTTATACCTCCCACTGTTCCTACCCGAGAAAAATGGGCGTGGCTTGTTTTGAGTGCAGTCACCCACTTCTCGTCGAATTTGGTAGAGGGGACGCGCCCTCTGGCGGATTTTCGGGGAGGTTTCTCCTAACTTTCTGCCTGATTTTGTGGTACAGATTGTCCTTGTGATACAGCTTCGTCCGAGTGTAGAGTATAAGCTGGTTTGATTTGCTGTTTGGGAACTTTTTTAGTATGTTCGCCAATTTGCACTGTAACCGAAAACTTATCTCTTTTAACCACTTTGAATGGTCCCGTGTAAGGACATTGCAGGGAGGAGAGCTGTGTGGGCACTCTGATATAGACATGTGTACATGTATCCAAGTTTTTGGGCATGTTGACGGCATACTTCGTATTATTATGTTTAATATGCGTAGGCCGGAAGAAGAGAGGCTCAGAAAGGTTTGTAGAAGTTACGAAAATGTCTCCTGGGAGTGGTACGTCAATTCCGTAAACTTTTTGGAACGGTGTAGTTTCCGTTGCTGGGTCTACTGCCGTACGCATGGCGAGTAGTTTTTTTGGAAGGGCGTCGAGCCAATTTTCGTTTTGTGCTTTGAGAGCCTCTTTCAAAGATCTATTTCTGCGTTCTACCATTCCGTTTGTTGACGGTTTGTATGGTAACGTGTGAGTATGTTTTACTCCGAGACGTTCCATAATGGAATTAGAAAGATCTGATTCGAATTGTGTGCCCTGGTCACTTGTGATGTATTTAGGTACGCCTTTTGAAGCTACCCAAATATTGATAAAGGCATTTGTGATCGTGGATGTTTCGATGTTGTTAAGAGGGACTGCCTCTAGCCAACCCGTTGCTCTATCGACCATCATTAGAATGTAACGTTTCCCTCCTTTAGCTAAAGGTAAGGGTCCGGTAATGTCAACGTGTACATGTGAAAATTTGTTAGCCATTTCAAATTCGGAGTAAGGGAGCTTCACGGAGCGAGTGATTTTTGCTCGTTGGCAAGTCTCGCACGCTCGGACCCAGTTGGATACATCTGCACGAAGTCCGTGCCAAAAATATCTTTGTTTAACTTTATACACCGTAGAGTGTATACCTGGGTGTCCCAAATTGTGAATTTGGCTGATTATTTCGTGCCTTATTTCGTTTGGAATATAAGGTCTTGGGTGTCCTAGGTCTAGGTTACACCAAATTTCTCCTTGAGGGAATTCAACTCGTGTGAGTTTCAATTTGTCCTCTGCGTTAGGAGGAGAACGAATTTGTGCATTTGAAATGTGCAGTAGAAGATTGCACTCTATTGCAGCCGTAATTTGCGAAATTTCGGCTATGGGTGGACCCTCGTCCGTTTGGGTTGAAATCGATTTTGTTTGAATTTCAACTGGATCGAAGGGTCTGGAGAGTGCGTCGGCGACGACGTTGTTCTCTCCGGGTATATGTCGAATGTCACTTGTCATTTGAGAGATGTATGTTAGCCATCTCAATCTCATTTTAGAAAAATGTGCATTTTTCTTAAGCATCGTGCCTAGCAGAGGCTTGTGATCTGAACAAATATGAAAAGATCGGCCGTCCAAGTCATTGTGCCAGTGAATGCAAGCTTGGTAAACGGCGAACATCTCTTTGTCGAATGATGCTTTATTCTTCCATTGTTCCGGAATTTCTTTACTGAAAAATCCCAATGGTTGGTAAGATTTCGAGCCGTGTTTGTCTGTAATTTCCTGCTCCAGTGCCGCTCCGATGTGTGTGTCGGATGCGTCGCAGACTATTCTCCACTCTGCTGTAGGGTGTGGATGAGCAATATTATGCAATGTAGCTTTTATCATTGCTTGTTTTAAGCTGTTGAAAGCTTTTTCTCTCTCTGATGTCCATTCGATAGGTGTTTTGTCATTTTTTTTGTTTGACTGAATGGAGTCATACAGAGGTTGTGCTGTGTGAGCGAATTTACTTGAGCAAGCTCGGTAAAAACCACACATACCTAGGAATCTGCGTAGACTTCGTACGTCTATTGGCCTAGGAAATTGTTCTATGGCTTCTATTTTATCTCGTTTAGGAATTATCCCTTCTTTCGAGATAGTGAAACCTAGGAAATCGACCGTAGGTTTTGAAAAAATGCATTTATCAAAACCTACTCGAAGTCCGTGTTCTCCTAGCTTGTCGAAAATTTGTTTGAGGTGGTTCATGTGTTCTTTATAATTTTTAGAAGCCACCAATATGTCATCTAGGTATACAAATGCGAAATCAAATTTTCGCATGATGCTGTCCATGTATCTTTGCCATGTTTGCGCCGCTCCGGCCAAACCCATGCTCATTTTCTTAAACTCATAAAGACCGAAAGGTGTAATAATTGCAGTTTTATGAGCGTCATCTGGGTGCATCGGAATATGGTAATATGCCGATTTTAAATCTATTGTCGAATAGATTTGTGTATCATGTAAATTCGCTTGGAAAGAGCGAATGTGAGGAGGAGGGTAGGCGTCTTTCTTCGTTTTCGCGTTCAGGAAACGGTAGTTGCCGGTGATTCTCCATGACCCGTCTTTTTTTGGCACACAGTGTAACGGGGATGCCCATTCGGAATCTGATGGTGCAATTATGCCCTCGGAGAGCATTTTGTCAAAAGTACTTTTGACTTGAGCCCGTTTTTCGCCCGCCATGGGTCTTGCACGGAAGTGTACTGGTGTTCCTTCCGTGGTTATAAGGTGGTAAACCCCGTTGTTTTTCCACTTTCCTTGAAGTTTGCTCATTTTATCATTGTATTTTTCAATGATAGAGCGAATGTTTTCGTCCTCCGTGATTTGCACGTCCTCTGGTTGAGGGCTATTGTCACGATGAGGGATAGTAGCTTCTATTTGTTCGTCAGTGAATTTTTTGTTCATGACTGCAGCGATTTTTTGATCGGCATAGCTTTTTATTTTATCTTTATAGATGTATTTGTGTTTGACCCGTATTCCGATATCCCAAGACTCGAGGAATGGTATACCGAGGATCGCTAGATCAACTTTCGTGATCATAAAATCGGTGGTCATGTCTCCGAGGCCGATGTTAATTGTCGTGTCAGCACGCCCTAGTGTGTCTATAGGGGCTCCGTTAGCTGCTGTGAGCTTGACGTTGGACTTACGAATTTTTAAGCCCAATTTTTTGGTGACATTGTGGGGCAGAATGTTCACTTCTGCTCCCGTGTCGATGAGAAATTCAGTGCCATTTAGTTTGCACTTGAAAAAAAAGCCTTTTATACTCATTAGTCTGGCGGTGTATAGGCTCAGATACACTGGCAGTTATTCGTTTTCCGAACTCTCTACGTCGGAGGTTGGAACGGTACTTTCTTGTACCGATCTCTGAGTATTTTCGCTTGAAAACCAGGTTTTAGGCTGGCTTATAGGCGCTGCCTTTTTGCTAGGTTTGGAGGCAGTATTTGCCTTCCAAGTGCAGTGTTCTGGGTCTGCACACTTGCGAGTTTCGCTACCGAAACGTGCGTGGTTTCGACAGACGTAGGCCGTTGGTTTGTGAGGCTTACTCTCTACTTGCTGGGGTTTGAACTCAGCTTTTTGTGAGAGGGCCTTTTTGAAACCAGTCTTCGTGGGTTTCGGAGTAGATTCTACTCCTCGTATGTTGAGAGAGGGGTTCTCTGTTTTGTACGCGTGTAGCGTATCAGCTAGGTCGAGCCGGGCGGTCGTGGTAGGCTGTGCTGCGACCATACCTCGGGCTTCGATAGGTAGAGTTTCGATCCACTTTTGAGTGATCAGAGCCTCTGAGAAGTACCCAACAGCTTTAGAGTACATTTCGTGGTACTTGGTGCTGGGTTTTTTGGCGAGAGATGCGGGGTCCTCGAGTGCGAGGAGCCTGTCCTGTAAGGACAACCCGTATTCTCGTTGTAGGCGCTGTTTGGCCTCTTCATAAGGTGCGTGGGGTGCCGTGAGGTAAGCTGAGTCGATAGCTTCCCGCATTTCTTCCGGTACCCACTTGTATATAGCTGAGAAGCATTCGTTCTGCGTTCTCAGGTGTTTTCGCACGCAGTATTGATCGAACTCGGCGAGTGCACGATCGATATTCTTCTTTTGGAAGATTGGTCTTTGATAATCTCCCATTTCCTCTAAAAGTGCTCGAAAGCCACCTTGTGTAGAGGGTTGTTGAGTGAGATGTGGGGCGTATAGGCCCGGCGGGGGTCGCACGCCCGCAGTGGTTCCCTGAAATCCACTAGCTTCATAAGAGGGAACGAAATGCTCCGTGTTAAGCCTGTTCAAAGGCGGGGTCACCATTTGTAGTGGATTTAAATATGTTTTACTTGGTGTAGGTAGACCAAGTGGGACATTTATATTCTGGTTATGCGGGTTAGTCCCTGAGGTATTCCTGTAAGGAATGTGAGCGAAATCGCCAAGGTCAGCTTGCTTGGCGGGAGGAACTGAGGGGTAGTTCGTGTCGCAGCCGCGTGGAGCACTGAGCTCGCATAGTGGGTGCTGGGTTCGATCGGTTTGGTGCTGAGCCGTTATGTAATATTCCGGCCTAAGATTTATATCTGTAGGAGGAATATGTTGGGCTTGGTTGAGGTACTGAAAAGTATCCTTTGTTTTTAGCACATTTGGAGTGTATTTGACACTCGGATCGGCCGGGTAGCCTTGTGTAGAATATCGTGGATATTCGGAAATCTTTGTCGAATCATGATGATTGACTTCAGAGCGGGTCTGAAAGGTATCCTCGAACTTTTGTGTGTGTGAGGCTTGATCTAACGTTTCCTTCATGAATACGTTAGGTGAGAAGGCGATCTCTTCGCGAGGATCGAGCCTTGGGCCGTCGCTAGGAACAGCGGACGGGTCGAGCAGCTGGTAGGGAGCGCTGCGTGGGCTAAGAGGCCCGGCCGCGCCGTGTTCCGCCTCCCCTTGCATGAGGAAATAGGACGGGCGGCGTTCCATCGAAATATCCGAGTTTATTAACTCGTTTTCGATACCTCTACGTATAGAAATAGAGGGTTTGGAAGGTGGACTCGCTTGACAGAGCTTCTTTCCTTTGCTCGGATGTCAGGGTCCTACCTTGTAGTCTTGAAAAAGACTTCCTTGGACGATAAATTAGAGCGGATGAGCTGTGTAATTTATCGGCGTGCCCACAGCGGTCGGTGACGAGCCTAGTGCTACGAAACCCGGGCGACACGTCTCGGAACGTCCCAGCGGGCGTACGATCTAATGAGAATATCAATAGATGTACCGGGTGGCGTCCTGACAGAAGAACTACGTTGGGCAATGAGCAGGATGAATAATCACTGGACTCGTAGATGCCAATGCGAGATCTGTGTGGAGAGAAGGTAAGCCTTGTAGAAAGCAGTAGGAAGCCGTTCTTGAGATGAACTCGGGAGCAGAAGGATCGTCAGCGTAGAGCGTGTAGAATCTTCGTACTTCGGAGTGTAGTCGTCGAGAGCGGAGAGTGGAATGAATTTCGGAGGGCTCCGAGCGGGGTAATTATAGGGAGGTGGCCGCCTCCTGCCGCCTCCTGATTGGTCCGCTTAATTTCGTTAATTCAACTGTGTAATCTCATTGGCTCGCACATTGTTTTCTCAGTATCTGCGAGTATGATAGCTGAGCTGGTCCTCCGGGGTGGTTTCCCCACGTCCGTCGCTGCGACGGGGTCCCCGGGGGTGGCTTACGAGCGTCCGTTGTGGAGCCGACGACCTTGAGTTGTCTCCCCTGCGTCCGTCGTTTAGACGGGGTCCTCGGGTGGTTTCCCTGCGTCCGTTGTTCAGACGGGGTCCCCGGGGTGGCTGCTGGACCAGAGGTGGTTGCTTGCCGCCTCCTGGTTGGTTCGCCTATTGTCTCTCGTGTAATCAGTGTTTCTGATTGGCGAGTAGGCTTGTTTGAATTGTCCTTGTTAGTTTTAGAGGACGTTTGGTTTTCTGTTTGAGTTTTCTCATTCAAGGCGACTTGGTTCGAGATACTTGTCGCGTCTCTCTCGCCCAGTAAGTGTCTAGGGAGGTCGCCTTGTATGTTATTAGTTAATATTTCACTTTTGAGAGAGAATTTCGTATTTTCTCTCTGGTGAAATATTTTGTTTGACGGAGTTATAACTCGACGTCTTATAAATATTTGTGTGTCGTATCTACCTCTTTTTGGTAGCCCTGAAAAGGGCTGTTGAAAAGAGGGGGTGGTTTTCACCACAATATATATATATATATATATATATATATATATATATATATATATATATATATATATATATATATATATATATATTGAATAACATAAGCAATTACTTAATTTTGGAAATCGTAACAAGCGTAACGATATTTTATTTGATCTTGGCGAACTACTATAACGTTCCTTATTTGTTGATATCACGAAACTTGATTTATGGTATATGTCTATTTCGCCTTATGATTTTTTTCTTTTTTTTTTCATTTTGTGCACTTTTGATCTCGACACAATTACACACCACGTTCGACACGAATCTTGTTTCTTTGACTTTTCCTGATTCTCCTGGTTCATATATTATTTTGGTTACAAACGTAAGGAACCTTCTGTTCCAGAGTGAACTTTATCAAAAGCTCTTCATGCACAGTTCTGTATTCTATCGTAACAATATTGCAACAACATTCAAATGAACGTTCAGGTTTGTTCTCTTCGCAACCCCGCTATATATACCAAAGGCTCAGACTTGCTTTTGGTGGCAGCACTACTACAGGACGTTGGTAGGAACGACCCAACACCCCCTCAAGGTAACGTGCTATTTGGTAACATTTTGATATTGTTATTTCAATATTATGTCCATAGTAACATAGCGACAAAGTTCTTATTAGCCATCCATTCTACCATTACTTCCCCAAAGCTCTGGCTTACAACCCCATATCAATTTCAACATGACTGCATCATTAATAAATTGCTACTGCGCATCCCCCAATGTACTAGTAACGACTTAATTTCCTCAGTTTTTATCCGATTTTGACGTTAATTTTGGTGTGTGGAATGTTAGTTTCCTGATAGTTGGCCACCCGGCAGGCACGTTAGGGCAGGCCTCCACACCATCACCGCCTTATTAATACCTAATATGTTCGTTTGACATGCTTATTAGTATGTCAATATATTGATATTTTTCGTTTTTATTCATTACTATGTATATCCGATATTATTACGATTCATTATGTTCATTAATGAACCTTTATATTTTACGTTATTATGAGTGTTAATTGAATCTCTGCTAATTACATTTCCAGGATGTTTCCAGGTCATTACACATATAATTATATGTTATAATACTATGCTTGTTTAATTTTACGCATTTTTTTCTCTCTTTCATTATTTTTGGTGGCCATATATTTGTGTACACTCCTATTCTCCCTGACAGGTTACTGATTTAGCCAGGGAGGTGGCTGGAACTTCTCAGGGGAGAGAAGTGAAAATCGTTTCTCGGAGTTTTGTACTGTACATTACATTTGGGGCTACATGTTTTGTTTATACCTTACTTTGTATATATATCCATGTTATTGTTGTGCTCCCAACCATTGCATTTTCCTCCCCACTGCACTCTTTCCTAATATTTGTGGTGAACCTTGCTTAAGTCTCCGCTTAGTTCCCCCATGACTCCAGTCAGGGAATACTAATGCGACGCTGCTATAATGGACAACTATTAAGTAAGACCCTGACTGACTGACCTCCAGGGAAGGTTTATGTCACAACTTATGTCATAGTTAAGTCTGTTTATCCATGACGTGCTGATTTGTTTCCAATTCATGTCCTTTTTTTTTTGTATTAATAGTTCTACTTTCAATATTCAAGAATTTAAATGGTTTATATTTTGAGGTGAGATAAGTTAAGGTCGCATCATGATTTAGGCGAGCTGTGAATAATTGTTGCTAGGCCATTCACACCTATACATTATTTTATTGGCCCCCTAAATGAATTCACCCCCATCATGTATGTTCATAAATTCCTTCTATCGCTCATGACTCTTCACAATGAATTATCATTCTTGAACATTAACAATGTATCAACAATTATTTTACAAATTTTCCAATATTTTGAAAGGAAAAAAAAAACTAAATTTCACTTTTATTTCATTAATTTTTTCCTACTTACTTTCGCTTACCACGATCGCCATAGGGACTCTTTTGGCCAACTGTAGACCAGAATTCCTTTACTCTCTCCGTTTCAGGTGACTCAGGCACTTCCCCTCCAATACTGATTACCCAACATTTGACCATACCTTCTGGCCCGATGGAACCTGTCATGACCGACCCCCTCCCTTGGGGTGGTACCTGTCTTGTCTTGGCCAAACGGACTATGCCCCTGAACTGCTCCCAAAACGCTGCCTAATCACGACCTGAGGCTCCCTGCTGGCAAGTAGCTGATAGAAACTGGCTAATGCTCTAATTTGAGCCTAGGGACGGGCTCGAGACTAAGCCCAGGGAAGTGTTACCTCCATGCAGGCCCACTAGGCATGGAGGAAGAGAAGGAGGTAGTAGAAGAAGAAGAAGACAACGACCAGATAAGGTATCACTCCTTGGTGGGTGACGTCACTGATAGTGGTTCACTGACATTTGCTGGACTCCCGATAATGATGATTTCGGCCAATTTAAGTGGGTCAATAAAATGTCAGTGAACCACTATCAGTGACGTCACCCACCAAGGAGTGATACCCCATCTTGTCATTGTCTTCTTCAAGTTCTATCTCCTTTCTTCCTCCATGCCTAGTGGCCTGCTTGGAGGTGGCTGCATGGAGGTAACAACACAAATACTGGAAAATAAAAACGCTTCAAAATCAATGTGAAATTTGTTCTTGATTGCCTTCACCAAATCATTTGGGTAAGAACAATGACCCATTTCCAAGAAAGCTCAATAGTAGGCAGTAGTTTCCTTAAAGAGATTTCGTTTCAGTCAATCAGGAAATCTGGAAGCCTAAGTTGAACAATTAATGAATTTAAGATCCGAGGAAATGTAGTGCCCAACTAAAACATTAGGGACAAGTGTTCAACTAAAGGGCCACCACTGTCCAAGATTAGGAATACGTGTCCAACTAAGGGACCACAAAGTTTTGACTTTGATAATGATTTCAAAATGCCACACTTCTCCAATCGAAAAAAACATTTATTTCCTCGAATTCCCACAGAATCTAAGAAGATTGGAAAAATTATAGTTGGAGGATTTGATCATAAGCTGATTTTATGGCAAAAAAAATTTGCTAGAAAGCCGCCTCAGGTGACCAACTGTAGGGCTCGTTAACCTGCATAACATTTTGATGATAAGTTCCAAGATAGTTCCTTCTAACTGTTATTACTGAAGTCTTACTTTCATATTTGCATCAATACTTTCTGCTCAACCTCAAATACCTCAACATCGATATTTGAAAGGTCAGAATTTAATTTAAATTATTCGGGCGTTGTGATGATACGAGTCTCAGGGTGGTTACCTACTCTTTGAATTCCCATAGCAATGAATGCAGTGGCTTCGTATGAACAAACATGGGATACACCTGTATCTCACAAAGTTCATATATGATTGATCCAACATTTTCAGGGGTCTTTTTAGTTTTGTAGAATTTATCATTTTGTACCTTATTAGGTGTGCAAGCATCATACTAGAAGTTGGTTAGGTAGGTATCCAGGTTTCTATAATGTATGATCTATGAACATAACTTTATAAACAATGCACGATACTTGATACTATTAGGTTCTCTCACCACTGTCAGTGAACAAGACAAGCAGAAGACGCTTGACTATAACGCCGATACCTGCACATGCTACTTGAAATTTAAACAGTTTCACAGACACCTGTAAAAGAAAAATGGTGAATAGATTATTTAGATCTACATCATATGTCGGTACTTACTACAAAACCAATTCAACTTTGAAATAGGTAGGTACTGAAGAGTGAAAATTAGAGAATCTCCAGTATATTTCCCCCAGACATCTGACTAGTATAAAAATACAGGCAATAATATCCGTCACACCCCCCCCCCCCCCCCCCCCCCCCTTAAAGACATAGGTACTTGATTGAAGAGCAAGTGTGTAAACCAAGAGGATAGGTTTACAGGTTGAGAACTGATGCTCATTAATAAATAGCTGCATTGGCGATTGAGGATGAGGAAAGAGAAATTAAAACAGGATGGAATGTCAATGAATCTTCATATGAAGTCTTCATTAGGTAGTTAACCCCCAATCAAAGATTGGAACAATCGGGAATATACGGTGGCTCAACTATGGAAACTTATACCTATAGGAAGATAAAAGAGATATAAGAATATGTGCCCACGTTGGGGACTTAAATTGGGAACTAAGCCCAGGAAATAATAATTGGGAACAATGCTCTAGAATTAATAATTGGGAGCAATGCCCTTGTATAAAGAATATATGCATAATAAAGGCAAAGGTCTGGTATACCATAGTTATGAAAATTAAAAATATAAGAGGGGAAAAAATTGAGAAATTATAAGTCAATGACCAATGAAATTATTTATACACCAAAGGGTAATAATGGGAATTCCTTCCGGAAAACCCAGGCCATGTTTCTTCTGAAACATTAACACGCCCCAAAAATAGTGGATCGGAGAGAGAGAGAGAGAGAGAGAGAGAGAGAGGGGGACAGTATCCCGAGAGAGATACCACTATAATAGCATTAACCCTTCAGTACTCGCGTCGGGTCCCTGATGACCCGGTCAACTTTCAAGTTCCTTCTAATTTCAACGTCTTCCTATCGGATTTTGCCCCCGACCCTCCTTGTATTCTCCTAGCTCCTGGAAATGATAAGTTTAGTCACCTTTCAAACTTTGAATAGTGCACACGTTACTCACAATCACTAATCTGACCCGACGCGAGTGGTAACGTCCGTAATTTTTACCAGGTGTTGACCCGAGGCGAGTACAACCGTACCGTATGAACTAGGTGATTCATTTTTCATTCATTTTCCTCACGTTTATAAAGTCTATCCCGGTCTTTTCTACGAATGAAGATATTAGCAAGTATCATGTTTTACCAAATTGGGTTTTTTGGTTGAAATTCAGCGCGAGCCGACATGTTTTATATTGATCTTCACCTACAACCACAATGCGTTGCTAAGGAAGTGTAACTCCCTTAGTTCTCATAGCAGGATAATCGTTCGCCACTTTTTGGAATGCTTTCATTTTATCACAACACCGCATAATCCCTAAGCCGCTGTAGTGTGAAGGAAAGCTGATTTATTATTCTACGATAAAAACTAATATTGCTAAATAAGCATGATGCGAAAAGAAGGCACTAGTACATTGTAGGTGTTATTGAGTTGTAGGTACTAGTAAACAGTAAGTACTAGACAATGCATGGCTATAAAGCTGATTTCTATGGTAGGTATTTAATCTCTGAAGCTGAAATTTTAAACAAGGCCTATGTATATGACAGGTAGAATATAATTTCGTCCGGAACCACCATAATCTACTGAAATTGAGTTTGTAAGCTATAGAGCCTCTATACCTATACTAATACTTTACTGAAAAATACTTTACTAACGTGAGTGTACACCACGCGAGTTCTTAAGGGTTAATGTGCTATGTTCGGAGTAGATTGGTTTCCCAGTTTTCGGATCCCCATCTATCGCCAAACGCAGCCTTTCAAGAACATGAGGGTGAAGCTCTGCGCAAGAGCGACGGAAGCGCCTCCTCTTGGATTCTGACGGGAACTGTCACAGTTATGAGCATGGTTGCATGAATAATGATTGTTTACACACAGGTGATCATTCTCAATCTTTATCTCTATCTATTTGATAAGAATGAAACTCCGTCCGTCTGTTTGTCATTCCTATGCACGGCCAAACGGCTGAGTAGGGGTATCTTCTTGGATTTCTCCAAAACGGGGCATACGCGATTTTAAAATGTTCTACTCCCACCCGAACCATGGGCTAGAGGGTGGGAGCCCCTTTTAATGTGCCGTTTATCCACTGAGCGCTCGATATTCTATCCTCTGCCACATTAAAATTTGATTGAGAGCACTTCGTATTTTAGTGACAAATTTAAGTTTCTGGACCCGTAGTACACGATGGTGCCATCAAAATGTGTGAAATATGCTGTCTTCCCAGAGAAATCAGCGAGAATATGCGGGAAATGGCAAAAAAATGCATTCCCCACAATGTGGTTATTTCCGCCTTAGACCCAGTAAATTTCAACGGTTTTTGCTCGGGTGGGTCTCGAAATGTTTGTTGAAGTTCCAATTTGGTCCCATGCGGGTTTCGAGACATGAAATTCTTTTTTCCGATTGTAGTGAACAAAAATGTAGTCGAAAACATTGATTTTTGAGCTACAGCACTTCCTTATTCCGTTGAAACGTAGTTATTTTGAACTTCCCCTACACATTTGAAATTGCCCTTAGTGATCCACCGTTTCCAATCATTCTACATGCCCCACTCAACAGTGAAGACCATACTGCCTGTATGCCTCTATGCAGCCACACTGAGCAAGCGAAGTGAGCGAGAAAACTAGGCTTGTAATTGAGAATGTGAACATGAATGCAACGGCTTGTTAATTTCTGATAATTCATGTTATATGAATTAGCTTTATTATGAATGAGCTTTCCAAATGAAAGCTTATATATATGACGAGGAGGTTTCAAATATGGCGCCTTTGGACTCATAACCCATCCGGGAAAGGGGGGGGGGGGGGGGGAGTTGAAAAATATGCAATTTTCTTGTGAGGGCTTAAATGAAAGCTTATGATGAAGTGGTTTAAAATATGGCGCCTTCGGACCCCATACCCATACAGGGGGGGAGGGGGGTGTAAAATATGCATTTTTTGTGAGAGGGCTCAAAACAAAGGACGTTTCAAATATAGCCCCTTCAGACCCCGAAACCATACGCTGGAGGGGGGGCGGGGGGGGGGGGGGGCGTGGCGTTTTTCGTGGCTCAACATAGCATGAATAATTAGTGAACTAACTTGGAGACATGGTTCGCACCTGAGCCAGAACTACTCATAGCTGTCGATGTATAAATAAAGGTAACTATCTTCATTATTGGCTTCATGGCTGTATTTGAACACTTTTCTAAATTTTGATCTCTAAACTCAATTTTTTTAAATATTTTAGTTTCCAAGTACCTACCCTCAATTTGAATAATAAAAATCTGAAATGTAGTTATTGCACTCTATATTGCCCATACTAACTGAATGGCTTTTACAGAACGCAACTAGCTCTGTCCGTTCACAACATAGTTATTTTTCAAAATCGGTTCATTTCGAAACGGTACTTGGAGGCGAATTGGGCAACTAAACCCGTGATACTTAGCCTTAGGTCATCCTTTTCTTTGTCTTTAAGAACTCACGCGTACCGGCAAGTATAAATTTCATTCTCAAAACTATTTACCTACTCACTTTTTCTATATTATTACCTATAGTTACTATATGAACAAATAATAAATGATAACTAATTTTTTTATTAACCCTTAAGATATCCTATGTGACGTTTTAAACTTCCACAACCATTCTACTCCTTCTCCTTCTTTAGGTCATTTTTCACCCTTTCAAAATCCCAACATGAAGTTTTAAAACAACATGTTTTTGATCATTTGTAACATAATTTGTTACGATACCTATATCGAATGTAAAAGGTGACATATTTAATTTAATTTATTTGTATGTCCGTCTAGACAATGAATCAAAATCCCCCAGGAGAATGACATTAAATTGCGAATTATATCATTCAGCTAGGTAGGTACCTACTGACCTACCTGCCCCGACAGACCCTTTGCCCTCCTCAGGCTATATACTCAAACAAGTCTATCTTTCATCATTAAGTGACATCTAAAATTACTTTTCTAACCCCTTTAATAGGTTATTTTTGAATTTTAAAAATCAATGTGTGGATGGATATACAGATATGTAAAGCTGCATAATCTCAGAATTTTAGTTTGGATTTTTGATTATCCTATCAAAATCAATAATAATTTGGATCAAAACTAACTATTGTATATTCCATTGACGTACAGAGATGAAATCCACAACCAGTGAACAAATAAATAGCGTCCTGGTTAAATGAGGTGTTTTATAAATTTCACTTCATAGGTGCTGCCATCTGTTGAAAAAAATCATCATTAAAATTGGATTGGAGATACTTAGCCCATTCTAGATTGGACCCAACCGGTGGAAGTGGTTGGGGAACAGTTCACCCAACTTATCAAAACTAAAGTTGGTATTTAAATAAGTAGAAATGACCTTCTACAGTAACTAAAACCTATTGAGTTATTAGATACTAACACTAAACAGCTGACGGCCAACAATGAGACCGAGGAAACGCTACCAACAGGTACCCTTATTAAGTCCAATGTTACCTATTCCAATGTTTCAAGAACCAATGTTACCTATTCAGGTCGGAAAAAAACTGCCAAAGTAGGTACCTACCTAGTAAATGTAAAGTATTCTTCGTTAATAATAAAGAAACAACGACTCGGTTGTAAGCGGAAATCATCAGAAACACCATTTCGACGCTTGCATACGAGTCTGCAACACATTGGGACATTTTATGTCTTTAGTTGCAAACTCGTATCATCAAAATTTAACAAGCGGTTGCAATTATGTTCACAATATCAATTATTGAGAATGATCACCTGAGTGTACACAATTATTCAAATAACCATGCTCATAACTCAGCTTGTTGGCCACGCACATCGCAGTAGTTAACATATTATGGTTGGATAAATCGAGAGCTTTCAAACGAATGAACAACGAATTTAGTGAGATGAAAAACGACGAAGTACCATTTCCCTAGCAACGACTCGGTTGTAAGCGGAAATCATCAGAATATTTTCGTGAGCAATTTCCGTGACGTTTTTTTAGTTTATGTGCCATAGCAAAGACATAACATGTCAAAAACTAGATTCTAGAGCCACTCAGCTGATCTGGGATCGGTCAGTTGTGTTCAGAAGTCCCTCAAGGGCCCACATACCAAATCTCAGAATCGTGGGATCATTAGGGAAAAAACTGGACTCTAGAGCCACTCAGCTGATCCGAGATCGGTCAGTTGCGTTCAGAAGTCCCTCAAGGGGCTACATACCAAATCTCAGAATCGTGGGATCATTAGGGAAAAAACTGGATTCTAGAGCTACTCAGCTGATCTGGGATCGGTCAGTTGTGTTCAGAAGTCCCTCAAGGGGCTACATACCAAATCTCAGAATCGTGGGATCATTAGGGAAAAAACTGGATTCTAGAGCCACTCAGCTGATCTGGGATCGGTCAGTTGTGTTCAGAAGTCCCTCAAGGGCCCAGATACCAAATCTCAGAATCGTGGGATCATTAGGGAAAAAACTGGATTCTAGAGCCACTCAGCTGATCTGTAATCGGTCAGTTGTGTTCAGAAGTCCCTCAAGGGCCCACATACCAAATCTCAGAATCGTGGGATCATTAGGGAAAAAACTGGATTCTAGAGCCACTCAGCTGATCTGGGATCGGTCAGTTGTGTTCAGAAGTCCCTCAAGGGGCTACATACCAAATCTCAGAATCGTGGGATCATTAGGGAAAAAACTGGATTCTGGAGCCACTCAGCTGATCTGTAATTGGTCAGTTGAGTTCATAAGTCCCTCAAGGGCCCACATACCAAATCTCAGAATCGTGGGATCATTAGGGAAAAAACTGGATTCTAGAGCCACTCAGCTGATCTGGGATCGGTCAGTTGTGTTCAGAAGTCCCTCAAGGGCCCAGATACCAAATCTCAGAATCGTGGGATCATTAGGGAAAAAACTGGATTCTAGAGCCACTCAGCTGATCTGTAATCGGTCAGTTGTGTTCAGAAGTCCCTCAAGGGCCCACATACCAAATCTCAGAATCGTGGGATCATTAGGGAAAAAACTGGATTCTGGAGCCACTCAGCTGATCTGTAATCGGTCAGTTGTGTTCAGAAGTCCCTCAAGGGCCCACATACCAAATCTCAGAATCGTGGGATCATTAGGGAAAAAACTGGATTCTAGAGTCACTCAGCTGATCTGGGATCGGTCAGTTGTGTTCAGAAGTCCCTCAAGGGGCTACATACCAAATCTCAGAATCGTGGGATCATTAGGGAAAAAAACTGGATTCTAGAGCCACTCAGCTGATCTGGGATCGGTCAGTTGTGTTCAGAAGTCCCTCAAGGGCCCACATACCAAATCTCAGAATCGTGGGATCATTAGGGAAAAAACTGGATTCTAGAGCCACCCAGCTGATTTGGGATCGGTCAGTTGTGTTCAGAAGTCCCTCAAGGGGCTACATACCAAATCAACGTCTTTTCTGATGGTCCTAATAATCGTTGTGGCCACTTGGGACAATTTTCGTGAGCAATTTTCGTGAGCAATTATTTTCCGTGACGTTTTTTTAGTTTATGTGCCATAGCAAAGACATAAAATGTCAAAAAAAAAAAATAAAACAAAAAAAAAAAAAAAAAACAAAAAAAAAACAAAAAAACAGAGTAACTAGATAAATAAGTTATTAGTTAATACTAATAACTAATTTGCATAACTTAATTGGTTACCTTTTAGTTGCTCGTGGTAACTTATCGAATAACCGAATTATTTACTCTATAAATAAAAACAAATAGCTAGTTAGTAGTAGTTATTCACCCTTCTTGTAACTAATTTAGTTATAGTTATTAGTGTTATCAGTTGAAGGATACAGGGGAAGAAACGTATATGTAAAAAAACAGTACTTGTGAAGATCAACTTTAATGTCGGACAACACCTGTTTTTCCGTGGTAGGTACCTATGTGTAAACTTCAGCGCTTGAAATAAATGACTCAATAACGATTCTTTCCGGTTTTGACTTCACCTTTCGAAAGGTTCCTTGAAAACCTAACAATTTGGTACCACTATCTTAATTTCACAAAAAAATGACAAACACGTTTTTCCACGGTTGCAAACTACTTATATATATATATATATATATATATATAATATATATATAATATATATATAATAATATATATATATATATATACATATAAAAATGCGTTAAAATCCAGGAATCATTTCAGAATGCCTCAAAACAGATTTCAATGAAGAAAATTTTTGAAAATTTTTATTTTAAAATTTTTGGAGCCATTGCAATAGCTTCATTTTCTAAGAAAATTCGCTAATAAATAAATATACACACACACGCAAACACACACACAAGCGCTTCAGAATGCCTCCAAAACAGATTTCAATGATGAAATTTTTCAAAAATTTGTATTTTAAAATTTTCCGAGTCATTGCAATAGTTCATTCTCTACGAAAATTCGCTAATAGAAATCCTTCAAGCTTTCAATCATTCCTACTGAGGCAGGTTATGGAATGTGAAAGACATATTGTGGCCAACTCATACTGACCATGTCTATCATACACCACCAAACATATATCTCGCAGAATACAGCAGTCATCCTTTTTCGAACTTTTCAATTACATCATAATAATTTCAAATTAATGTTTTGAAGAAATAGAAACTCCTGGTGATTTGGCAAGGGAGAATAGCAACCTTGCACATGGTAACGAAATGAATGGAAGTAATCTATTATATCATATTTATTGCCCACTCTACGTACTAACCGTCCGATATAGAGAAACTTATAAGAGCTAATCATCATAAATTCCAAAATACATGTCATTAAAAGTGGATAAAAAGTATAAAAAGTATGTTTTATGAATACCTATCGTATTTGACATATCGTGTAAAAATGAGAGTACAGTTACAAAATTGAGATGGATCGATTTTTTTATGACTGATAATAATCCAATGGTGTGATTTTCCAAGTTCAATAATTACATGCTCAAATTTCTGGACTGACGCCCATTACATTTGGTTGAAGCGTTTTTAGCTGTGAAGTCAGCGCTATAGGATGATTGATTACCCGAGAAAAAATACTGTAAAAAAGTGTAACAGTTCAACGAAGTGGACATAATTTAAAATGACAGTTTTTCACCTCTGCCCCACTGAGCGGCGGCATACGACGCATGGATTTTTATCCGTACCTCGGGATCTGGCTTATGTTATTATAACGTAAACCAAATCACTTTGAGAGAGGTTAATCTTATGAGGGAGTTCTACCTAAATCAAACAAACAAAAAATCCAGTCATGCAACATGACCAAATGAGCGAATTTTCGTTAGCTATAGTTTTATATATTATGTTGCACTGTTTTGAAATTTGACCAATTTGAGTGCGAAGAAATTGTTCACTGCAGATTTTACGACAAAAAATACTCTCTCTAAATACAATTCTGTGATTCAAGAGAGATTTCGGATATTTAGCTTTTTTGCAGTTTTAATCGATTTTTCAAGCACAGTTTTTGTTAAGCATAATTTTGTACATAATTTTTTTTTATTTTTTAGTCCATAAGGTTCATTTGGAAAACTTGATTTTTCGGTGCTAGAATGGAATTTTAATCTCAATCCAAAGGAGAGATATACATGAAAAGCGCGAACTTCAGGAAGAGTTTTGGATCGCCTCAAAACGGATTTCCTTGATACAAATTTTGGAAACATTAAATTTTAAAATGTTTTGATCCATTTCAGTAGTTACGAACATTCGCTAAAACTATTCCTCTACTTAAAACGTTTTTGAGATATTGACTTTTATATATTTCAACTCTCAATTTCACCTCTCAGGGTTGATCGAAAGTCGTGCCGAAATTTCAGGCATTTACCCCCGACCGATGTGTGCCAAATTTCGTTAACTCCTAGAGTCCAGCAGCTTTGAAGCAAAAACTCTGGATGGTAGTCGGCGCTGCAAATGGAGCGACGATTTATAATTTTTATTATTATCATTATTTTGTTTTTATTTTATTTTTTTATATACAAATTAAAACAAATTTTTGGTCTCTAAAATCAAAATTTCCACTTGCATTTTACGTTTTAGACCATTTTGAACAACTTTGGTTCCTTGTCTGTCTATCTGTCAGTTTTTGTGTTAGTGTGTGTGTGTCCGCAAATCCTTGTAACAAGCTTATTTTCCACAGTTTTCATCGGATGAAATTTTCAGGGAAGTAGTCTCCCTTATTAGTTTCATTGTTGCGAAATCAATACTCCACTCTGCACATGCGCAAACGTAAATTCCATTATGCTCAATTTTTCACGCCCTTGTCGTCCGATCTCACTCAAATTTGGAAGATAGTGTTGGAGGATGACGATTTGATTATCCCATATCAATTTCAACATAATTGAGGAGCTGACATGGAAAACGAGTTAAGTCCAAAAATCAAATTTTGTAGGAACTCCCTCGGAACTCTTATCAGATTTTTTTGGACATAATCTCTTCTCCATGCAAGGGTCACACATTTATTCAGGGTGCGATTTAGCAAGGACAGGAGGACCTGAGGCCGTTGGCGTGACTGTTTACTCGCACTTTGACGAAAACAAAATGTTCTATCGATTTTTGGACTTAACTCGTTTCCCATGTCAGCTCCTCAATTGTATCACTAATAGCTACTGCGCATGCGCCTATGTGAAATCCTTGTAATGATCTTAATTTCCCCTGTTTTCATCTGATTTTGATGAAATTGTCAGAGAATGGGTTAGGTTGTAGATGGTCATGGTCCCCTATCAGTTTCATTGTTGCCAAATCAATGCTTCATTCTGCGCATGAGCAAACGTAAATTCCATCATGTTTCATCTTTACACTCTCTAGTCGTACGAGTTCGCTTAAATTTGGATGATAGTTGAAAGAAGATGATAGGCAATCGAGAAAGCTATGTGCCACACCCAACTTGGTAGACTTTTTTTTTTTTTTAATCTGCTAATTTTTAGACGTAGTCTAATAAGGAAGGGTATACATTTTCCATCCTTTTTTTATTTTATTTTAGGCTGATTACAAAGAGTTTTTATAGCAAATAGGTAATAAACCATTTATTCAAATCAAAAACCATTATCTTCATATTAATTTGTTTATAACGCTACAGTTATTCAATGAAAAATAATTATGATTATAAGCAGGGTGATAGTTAAAAATTCGACATCATCATAAACAAACTACACCGAATTTTAAAAATTACTCCTTGCCTCTCTCATCAACTTGGATGGTCCGTTTTGAAGACGCTTTTGATTTGATGAACATTTACCCTTAAATTTGTGCGGGTAGAGTAAGTTCTGGATAAATTATTGAGACAAGCTCGTCTAGATAGTGTTGGAGAGGACGTGTTATTCAAATGGTTCGCTCTATAAGGGCAGAGGCGGGTCCGATATCATGGGTTTTAAGACCCATTCCCGCCAGATAGTCCCTGAATGTAAACAGGTTGATATTCAACGCACCTCGCCAACCCTGTGGCTGAACTACGTCATTTTTTATCCTAGCCCTCGGCATTTTGTTGGCATTCAAGCCATCCATTGGACGTGATACTCTTGGTAACCTTTTGAGGAGGTACTTCAAGTAACAAGAATAAGGGTTTAACTATACATTTAGGCCATCCTTCAACAACTTTCCAATTACGAGCGTGTTTTCGCTAGCAGATTTTTGATACTAGACCGTGAGATATATCTGTTTGGTGGAATTTATATTCACCCATATATAGTACATGCTCCTAGAGGATCGGCAATAGTAAAACTCTTAGATGATCAGAGAGCAATCAGAAAAAATCCCTGAGGGGCACGAAATGTGGCTAAATAGGTTCAGTAAATGTATCTATCATCGCTGATGAAATTGCGATAAAATCCTTAACAATCAGGTTGAGCAGATCTCCCAACCTACCCCTGATTTAGAACAATATTTAGCTTTTGGATCTTTAGAATTAGGTGTTTCAGGTAAGTCACGCTTGCAGATGTTCACACTCTTCTTTTGTTTTTACGATGAGGAACTTTCATGTGGCCGTCCACGTGCTTTCGCAGAGTCTCAAACAATTATTATTTATTTCGTGATGCTGAAGTTCAAAATTTAATACTGTGTCTCACCCTCTTACCTTTACATATGACTCTCTATTTGACTGTTAAGTGGGTAAGGTAGGTAGGTCTAAGTATAGTGACAGCAAACCATATATATATAAATATAATTTATGTTTCTACGGTCGATGCTTAAACTTCTGCTTGTTGACAGCCGTTCTAAATAAATAAATATTGCAGGGGTTCCGAACCTTAACGAAAAAATGTTGGCTCGGGTGAAAACTTGAATCTTCCTTCAAGCCTTTAGCCTTGGCTAAATCAAGACGCGTACCATCCTATTCTAAAGAATTAGCGCTCTTTTCAAATTTTTTCAAGAGGGGGAAAGAGGTCACTGACACTCTAAGTACCCCGGTCGTTAAGCGGTAATGTTAGGAGCCCGTGGGAGGAAGCTTGAATCTGGCATGTCGGCGGAAAGGTGGAACGGGATTTAAAAACTGGAAAGACAAAAAAAAATAATAAAAAATACGAACCGCTTTAGCCGTCTTGCGAGGTGATTTATTATTATCTCTAAAAAAATTTAAATATGAATTTTTCTCCAGCAGCGCACGGCGGGATGATGAATTTCTAATTTTGTTGTGAATGGGCGAACAAAGGGGCGGACGGACCGAAGGGCTGGTTGGTGGGAGAGGTGGTGGGAGGTAGGTGTTGAGGTGGTGGAGGTGGTAGAGGTTTAAATATTTCGTCTCCCCTTGCTTGTTTACGGTTCCAGTGGGGCGAGGCTCTCTCCCAAGCTGTCTGAAACGGCTGCATACATTAGCGGACCTGATTACCAAGTTTCGGAGATTCGGTGAGCGAGCGAGTGTTGATACGGGCAGTAAAATCTTGAGGTCCCGAGTTTAATAATAAACGCGATTTCGCAGTGTGCATTTTTGACTTTTTATCAATCTACGCTAATTTTCCAGCTGCCAGTACAGTTTAGAAGCTGGAAACTCTTAAAACAACAGTTTTTCTTTTTCACAACAATGATACAATCCCTAAGTCAAAGATAGTCATTTTCCCCTCTTCTGACTAGATATCCTAGAAAAAGTTCCTGTTAAGTGATAGGGATTGATTAAGAAACACTATCACAAATGGAAATTTCAGCGGTGAAATATATTTCACCGAATTATGTGTATATATCATTAGTATCCCCCTTAGACAAAGGTGTTTAGACTAGATCTAGCTTTAAAGTTGATGAGTCTTTACTCTGACCATAGGACACACATTGGATGTTATATAGGAGACAACCTTTAATTATAAGGAAACTACTAGTGGTTCTGAGCTGAAGCGTCTTAGAGTACTGGACTCAGAATAACTTGACGATGCGGAACATGCCTCCGGTACAGCTTGCGACATTAGCCAATGTTCCACAACGTAGCAGCGTCTAACTGTTCACTTACTAGATGGAATACGCATTCGCTCCTTCATATTCGCTCACTGAGAGCAGACTTCAATTCTGTTGACTTCAAAAGCTCGAATAATAAGTTTGGTTCGATTCTTCATCGAAACAAATTGATTTTTGACACGAAGGATCGAGCGTAAAGCTGATCAGTTGTGGCACTACGAAACCATCATCAATCATGTCCCTGATCAGCTTGCTGCACCCGTATCCTCAGGGACGATTAGACATTTGATTTTCCATGGAACATGTATCAGAAAACTATCTAAAGAAGTGATTTAGCAGGACAGGTTCAAGTTTTAGTCGGGAAGAGGATTTATAGGATCTTCGACGATTAGATCGATGAAGGCTCTAGGCAAAATCAATGCGAGTTACCGCTGCCTCCGCTGACCATAGCCTATGATAGGCCATGGAGCTCCATGATCAGGACTCAGCCTCCGGAATACGTCAGCAACAACCACAATAGATGTTACCTCCCCCCTTGTTACACTTGACGTCACAGGCCACCCGACCTTCTTGGAGGAAGGGTTACCGTGCAAAATCAAATTAATTTCGTCATTTCATATCTCCGCTCCATAAATTATTAAATTCCACGAATCCGCTTGTTTGAGATTTGTAAATTGTTAACTGCCCGCCAACTGAGCAACAGCTGATGCTCCACGCATACCGATGGTACCCCTGGGGGGCCTTCCCCCACTCATTTTGTGCGCTGCTACGCAAGCGATTGTGTTGACTCTCGCCATCTTTACCACCGCGTGTGTAGCCGTTAAAAGTCGATTTATTCATATTTCAATCACATTTATCCATATATTTATCATTTATCATCTCATCTGTTGTCAAATCATAAACTCACCGCATTCGTCATTAAAATATCTTTCTATAATCACTGTACATCTCTCTCTCGTGTGTGTGTGTCCCGCTCCCGCATTTTCAAACATTTTTGGTCCAGTCGATCCGAATCCTATTCGCGGCTTTGAAATATTATCTAGCAACAACTATCTGCTCGTGAGCCGCAATATGAAGCACGAATCAGCACGGAGATGGATTTACCGCACGAGGAAATACCTTTCCTAACTACAGATTTCGAAACAACGAACAGTGCCGCCGTTGTGGTGACGTTGAGACGACGATGCGTCGAGTTTAGCCAACTCATTACACCAGTTATTAGTATTGACAACGTCTACGCGGAACGAAAGGGACACCTGGACCTACCGCATTTCCGAGGAAGGACATTTCACGGAAAGGTTTCTATAGTTTTACGCGCCATCTCTTTCCTAACTGCCGCTCTCGTTTGGAGCGATTCCTACTTCAACATACCTACTTACAACTGGAGGTTCCAACAATTATTTATCTTACTTATCAATAACTTCGCATCAAGTTCATTTACCAACAACAATTTATAACAACCATCTCAACGAGAATAATTAACAACTTTTACGAGCAAGGATAGCCAACCAATTCCCCTTTTGTTTATAACCTTAGCAACCTTCTGAACACTGTTAGTTCGTGAACCCCAGAGAGTAGAAGTTCGGTTGTTTACGTCAGGACCGCATGGTCCGCAGCCTTTTTTCTGCGACCTTTCTTTCAACAGAATGTGTGTTATTTCCGCATTATTCGTGAAATTATTTCATCATTATGATATCATATCCGCTTCTCGTGAACATGGCATCAACTACCGCTGAATTTCCCCTTTATCAATGAGCTCATGAACCGCTGATGAAACCTCAACTATATTCAGCATTAGATATATGATCTTGCTTTAAGATCAATCCGCCTGCTTTCGTCGACGCTCGAGAAAGTAATCTGGCTACTACATACATCAACTACCTACGATTTACAACAAAGCAATTGGGAAATTCTACCTAACCTACCGCGGTACCGCCTGTTCAATGCATGGAAGTTGACGATCGCAACAACGAACTAGTTGTGAACTTGAAATCCGCGTGTTCATAACATCTACAACATTGACTGAAGCTCTGCTGTTTACATGTGAATCCGATTATATGCTCACCGCGAAAATATGTTTTTTCGCCACTCAACCCTACCTACCTGGTGTGATTTGTCAGCACCGTTACCTTTCATAGTCTCAACTATGTTGGTCAACTTGTCAACTATCAACTCATCAACTAATCATTCAACAACTTATCAACTACTATCAACTTCTCATCAACTATTTCGTCGCTTGTGATATAGCCACGAAATCACTTCAGCCCTCTTCAATCGATTCACTGGCGAGCTATCAGTTCTAGTAAACATATTATCAACAATTCGACAGGCTACACACAGCAACAACTCACTCAAGCCTTTTATCATATAATCATATCGTTGAGAATTATCTTCAGTACGGTTCCGCGAAGTGAAAAGTGTTCTTGCGAACTATTGAGTTAGTAGGACAATACTTCCGCGTACTTATTTGAAAAATTGGAAGAAGGTGATTTGACACATTGACCTAGTTACCTACCGCATTTTGAATCCTACGGCCAGCTGTCGGCCGTCCTTATCCGTTACCTGCATGTCGGAAGAGGCAAGACTCCGCGTTTCCGACTAAGGTAAAGATTGACTCCTTTATGACATGTATGCCTACCTTATTACATTCGTTATATCCAAAACTAAGCATCAGGTAATGTCCTAAACTTTACGAGCGTTCGTTTACCGCATATGTTGATGTCACTCGATATAGTCAACAAAGTAACTAGGTACCTCTCAACTATTTATCCCATCTTCTTTATCAACATCATCATCAAGAAACTATTACCTACATGTCTGGTATCATGAAAACTTCATTCCGCCTCAGGATTTAATACATTTTGCATCCTGTAGGATAACTCATCCTGGGATTTCACCCACATATCAACGACATTATTGATGAATCATCTGTGATATTAGGCTATATTTTCTTAATTGTTATCAACTTCTACTTAGTACGAAGTACCTCAACGTCTCATAGTAATGCTAACTTATTTTAAATTCCAAGTCTGTGATATTAGTATAAGATAAATATTTTTTACTTCCACAAGCCTGATAGGGTCTCACCCCTTCCTAATTAATTGTGATATTTCAGTAGGATTCTACTTAACCTCTCAATATCATTCCGCAGCTGGGATTTAAAATTGTATAATATTCACCCGCAACTTTATGCAATTATTTCGCTATAATCCCCTTTAGGAATGCGAACTTAAGCTTCGAGTAATCATTTAGAGGATAACAAACAACCTATGCTTGGTTTCCCTTGGATTATGTACACATTACTTAGATGCATTACATGTAATTTGTGTATCGATATCAACAAATTTTAGTACTAAGTAGGTTTCAATGCACGCTAGCGAGTATGTTCATGCTCCTAGTACGATTACGATCGCTTTATCAAATTATAGATTTTGTACTAGATCAAATTTTGCTATCAACTATTCCCATTCTATTCACCTTCTGTGAAGGTATATTTCGGCTTTCTCTTTAGATGATCGCCATTATTACAACTAATATTATGAAACCTACATATTTATATCTCCTTCATCATCACATTCAATACAGTCCACTCAGCTCAAAGCACACCGCACTCTTGTCAGTGCTGAGAGTGTTAGGTCCGCTCATCGAATTTTAGTAGGTTTCACTTTCTATCTACCGCCCTTGTGGACATCTTTCCGCCCTTGGGCATTCTTTTCACCCTTTGGGTATACTCACCGCCCTTTTTGGCATCTTTCCGCCCTTTCGGCATTTCCTTTACCCTTTGGGTATACTTTCCGCCCTTATGGGCATAACTCCGCTCTATGAGCAAACCTATCGCCATTGGCAAGGTTATGATGCTTACTGCCCTTTGGGCAAACCTATCGCCTTATGGCAAGGTTAGCATATCACTGCCTTCTGGGCAAACCTATCGCCTCCTGGCAAGGTATTTTGCCTTCTGGGCAATCTCAACAACGCCTGCACGGGCAATCTCAACAATTACGCCCGCATGGGCATATCATCAACAACACTGCCCCTTGGGCAAACCTATCGCCTCCGGGCAGGGTATATATTGCCTTCTGGGCAATTTCATCAATAACTTAGCCTGCATAGGCATCTTATCAACTTCTCCACTGCCCCTTGGGCAAACCTATCGCCTCCGGGCAAGGTATATATTGCCTTCTGGGCAATTTCATCAATAACTTAGCCTGCATAGGCATCTTATCAACTTCTCCACCGCCCCTTGGGCAAACCTATCGCCTCCGGGCAAGGTATATATTGCCTTCTGGGCAATTTCATCAACACCGCCCGCATGGGTATCCTACCCATCACTTCAGGGTAGTTCATCAACATCGCCCACATGGGCTTGCTATCAACACCCTATTGGGTAATCATACTGCCTCATGGGCAGCTCCACCTTGTGTTGCATACAGCAACTTGATCATTGTAGTGAGGTATTTAACAATACATATCTTCTTCACCAGAGCGCCCGACTAATTGTCATTATTTTGGGACACCCATGCCACCTCTCTCAAAGATTCTGAGCACCCGCACAATTACCTTCTAGTTTGGGTTGCTCACGCCGGGGAGCTTTACAACCTCCTCTGGCTTATTAATCGACAATAAATGTATTCATTTTCTTTTCTCTTTTCGCTGCCTCCTAATTAATTTGCTGGTTAGGGCACTCATGCCGAGGAGATCTTTGGATTCCTCTGAATGTTGCCAATATCTTAATCATACCTACCCTACGTATTGAGCTTCGCTCAACTACTTAGCTGTGGCTCACTAGGCCAATATTTGTTTCCACACGATGGACATGTCACGCGTTTGTGTCTGCATACACGCTCATCGTAGGACTCCTATCAATAAAATTGCTCCGTGTCATGAGGACTTATTTATTTCACATAACCGGATAGGCTCAAAGCCAGGGAAAGTGTTGGTCCTCATCCGCTCTTGGAGTGTGTTCTTGCGCGCCGGGGAGCTATGAGCCGCTACCGGCCTTACAGCTAAATTATTCTTTATAATTTACAACTAGGCTTCTACGCAATTAAACTGTCAATTAGTATATTTTATTCCTAGCTCTTAACTTGCCTGACCGACCGCATCATTGACACAGTGTAATTCTAAGCAACCAACAGTGAAGTGCAGTGATGTGTCCTCACAAGTGTAATTTAAGTTATACTAAGGTACTTATTTATATGACTTGTCACAACAAGCCAGCCGGGGAGTATGTTTGAGATTTGTAAATTGTTAACTGCCCGCCAACTGAGCAACAGCTGATGCTCCACGCATACCGATGGTACCCCCTGGGGGCCTTCCCCCACTCATTTTGTGCGCTGCTACGCAAGCGATTGTGTTTGACTCTCGCCATCTTTACCA